>JAUESH010000024.1:1881704-1893478 GCA_032275165.1 Synergus magnus | reverse complement strand
TTTTTCTACCCTATCGAAAATATTTTTCAGAATTTTTTCAAATTTTTTTACCTAACCCAAAAAAAGTTATGGGTTTTAAAAAAAAATGGCTTTCTTCTTTTTCAAATGGCCGTAACTTTTTCAAAAATTGACTTATCGGGACCTAATGGATGAAACAAAATACACCTCGTCTCCTAGAATTTGATGAATAGTGTCTCACGCGAATAGCTCTTAGCTTTGCCCTTGTTTCCCTTTGTTACGCAATCTTTGTCGATGACTTTATCGCGCATAAAACCATCGTTGGTCGTTCTCAGAAAGAAGAGTGTCTCGAAACAAATCGACGCGAACCATTTCGGGGTGGATTCTGTCAGTTAATGACCGCACTTAACGATCAACGAAGAGGTCTTTTAGTAGCTTGCTGGAATCAAATGCAGCAGACCTTGAACACAAGTGTTTTACTTGTAAATTCCCTTCCCTACTTTCGTTACTCATTCTTTTTTCCTACTCTTAATATTAAATTCCAATTATCTTTACCTTTAAATCATATTTCAACTCTTTCAGTTTTATTAATAAAATCAATCCTAAAACGACAAATTCATAAACACGAAACCTTCGCATAATCCTAGCTCATCCTTTGTGTATCGTTAATTCGTTCTAGAACCAATTTTCGTCTCCCCCTCGATTTTCTGAATCCATTCTAATCTCTCAAATTCATTTATAATAAGTCAGAAATACCAGCTTGAGACTTCAACCCCTTCGGCGTAATTAACTCCCCAGTAGTCAGCTGGCTCTGCCCATTGACAGTAACAAAAGGCCTCGGGTTAAGAGGTCATTGCATGCATAGGCATCACTTTCTGGGCGAAAATTGATGACTGAAATAGTCTTGAGCAGGGGATGAATCGGGTGACCGTGACTTAGCGTATTTAAATAACAGAGAATAATGTTCCTTGTAACGACTTGCTCTTTTCAGGTCCGGGAGTTTCACATATTAAATTACTAAGATGACCAGAATCTATTTCTTCACTTATCAAAGTACACTGCTTTCTCTCTTGGAATAACAAGGATGAAGATTCTGCCCTGTCGAAAGCTTCTGGTGTTCCAAAACTCTATTTTGCTGATTAGTACTCTTTTACAAATTTGCACGGTGTCTGACGATATCTTATCGGAATCGATTAAAGTAGAATGCGTTCATCTGTCCACGGTCTCTCTGGAAATACAAGGTTCGCCCTCCGGGAAACCGTTATTAATGATGAGAGGGAGAGCTGTCCTTGGTACTCAAGAGTAAACTGAGCCCTAAACTTGCGCTCGTTTCCTAATGACGATTAATTCAATGTCTTCGCCCCACACGTGCGTTTGGCCCGAGATACAACAGGTATTAACGTGATTCCGTTTAAGAGCACGCAAAGTTCCTTTCGCCCCTGACTGATTTCAACTCGAATACAAGTCCTGCCTCCATCATTAATCAGAGTTGTGAGAGCATCGTGTGAATAATAATGACGCACCCCAAGTCGAGATAGCCTGGGGTCTTAACCCATATTATACCCCGGGCTGTACCGGTCAGGAAAATCAGTATTCAACGAATCTTTTGGCAAGGTTCTTTGTCGAGTACTCGAGACGTAAAAAATCATCTCGAGGATCGCATAATCATTCCTTAAGTGGAAAGCCTGTGGACTCTTTTGTTTACAACTGTAGTGACGATTTTCATTCTCTAATCAATGTTTAATCGTTGCTATTCAAACAAGTAAGCGTGCTTTATTTAGAAGTTCGCACAGAGTTAATTAATCTCATTATGAAAGGATTTATTTTAAAGAGGATCTGAAACCAAGCTAAATCGATTTCAATTTCGGCGGTTGCTCCAAATAAAAAGCACTTGATCCTCCGCGGATGGAAAGTAAGTGACAGATAAGTCTTCAATTTTCAATCTTGAATCTTTAATCTCAATTCCGCTGGTGCAGACTGGAAAAATCGAGCATTCAAGGTAACATGGAATGGATATCCAGAATCATAAAAATTTATGCGACCCCTATAGTCTCTCGTAATCTGATTAGGCCTCTCGCTAATGCTCGGGATCCAGACAAGGGGCGATCATTACTACTGGGCTATCCGCTTCACGTTTGCCTGGTTAGGGGATTGGCTAAAATCCACTGGCGCTATAATAGCGTTTGGTTGACCCTTGTCCAAGTGTCAATGCAGGTTGGGCCAGATGAAGCAATTGGATCAGTGAGAAGCGTTGTACATGTCGCATCGTCGGTTAGCTGCTATTTGAACCAATGATCCGACTCTAAATAAGATCGCGTAGCTTCTGCTTCTAATTTGATGAAGATAGAAGATCAGAAATTAGTGTCAAATATCTTTTCATGATGTATAATACAATAAAAAGACAAGATACGTTCTCATCATCGGGATATTTGCTATTACTTTTCCTTTGTCTGCAACGTCTCGTTTCCCCCTCGAAATGATCTCATTCAAGACACATTTTGCATAGCTGCTGAACCTCTAAATATCTATGATAAGATCGCCTCTCAACGCTATCTGCTAATCCCTGGGCGTGCTTTCGGGTACACATGGCTCCGAGTTTGCGAATAAAGCCCATTCTGCCCCAAGCTAGAGACAACAATGTTTACAGTTACGACAGTTCGGGTCAGTAGGTGGGTATATTCTCTGCAAATTTTCGTCTACACAGCTCTAACTTGGTTACAGTAAGCGAACATTATCGCTCGAGATCTACCCGCAGAACATTGTCCGTTTAGCCGCAGACGCTTCTAATAATGTCTGTCTGGAATTTGTCTCGAGGTTACTGTCGACCATAAGCATGCCCTATTAATATCACGGTTGTTTCGCAGTTTTAAGAGACTTGGAACATAAAGGGAGAATTGGTGAAGGGAATAAATTACGTCAGATGCTGAACTTCACACGAGGAAAACGAACTACGATTTTCTTCTTTCGGACCTTTCGACTTGGACCCCTTCGAGAAGCAGCAGACAAAGCCCGTTCGTCATTCGGGACGCCATGCTTATGTCTGACGACGCGTGACACCCCACATTCATACATGAGTAGGGGAAAACAGGCTTTGTTGGTGAGGGTCTACTGTAATTACAAACACAATGATACCAGTCACGAAATAATGACGAAAATTAGGTCGTTGGTTTTTGAGTGAATTTAGTGAAGTGCGTGAAGCACTTCATTAAATAATGCTGCTAAATATTCACATTTGGGTGACAACCGATGACTGAGAGTTACTTAATTGGCATTTATTAATGTGATTATAAACTAAGATCTTTCTTTATCTACGGACATGCAAACATGTTAAACATACTATATTATTTTTGTATAATACAAACATTGCCTGTTTCTCGATGTGTGTATTGCGACATAAAAACTATTCACGTGATGAAGATTCAAGTGAACACAGAAAAAACCGAAGATAAAATTTGTTGCGGGTAATTTTCAAGTGGATAAAATTTAATTTTTTCGCACCGAAACAAGAGAAGGTACAATAAGTTGACATAATAACCGTTCCCTATGTTCAGGGTAGTATTTACCCATCTGAAGGTAATTTTTGTTGAGTTTATTAATCAACTTTGAATAGACAATCTTTATGTCAAAACTGCATCATTGTCATTTACATTTAGTAGCAAACCAACACGCGCGCTACGCGCACAATTATTTATTTTACTTCTTACAACTTCAAGTCATTCAAATACCAATGAAATTTCGCTGATTAAAATTTAGAGAGCAGGTTTGTAAAACAATGCAACAATGCAAGATTTTAGGAATATTTCGTTACATCACTTTTTTTAGAGAGAAATTTCAAGACGTTTCTAGGAATTTTAAGGGATTTTGACAATTTTCAAGTGATTTTTACGAAATTCAAAAGATTTTTAGGATTTTTGAAAGATTTCGTGGAATTTTAAGGTATCTCTAGATATTTCGGTTTTTGTGGATTTTTAAGAGATTTCAAGAGGTTTTTGGGAGTTTTAAGAAATCTTAACGATTTTTAATAAGGGATTTCGAAGGTTCTCGTGAAATTTTTTTGCGCCATTAGTTTGTTTTTCTTCTTTCAACTTCAAGTCATTCAAAAGCTAATCAGGTTTGCAACAAAGATGTATGCGAGATTTTTGAGACATTTCGTTACATCACTATTTTAAGATACAATATATTTTTGCCAGTAAAAAAATACTGAAGATGAGAAATAATCACAATAGAAAAAATGATGCACTGATATTCACATTTTGAAATTTTTATGAACAATAAGAAGCACACCCGTATTTCATTGAAAGGGTCCTAAAGCTTCGAATTGCTCACTAAAAGGCCATAAAAGTGAGCAACGTAATTCTCATTGGCAGAGTGCTCATAAAATAGGATGTAATAACGCAAAATCAAATCCTTTGTCCTTCCCGTGCTGCTTTATTGACAATCCATGTAACACATCGACATTTTTTAATAGTTTATTTTCTATACCATCCAAAGATTTAATAATGAAACTCCTAATTTACAAAAATATTTTTCAACTAGCAATATTGAACAAATAACCGAAAATAGACGGATATGGGATAATGGATTACATTATGAGCTGAATTTGATCAGGAAACCTAAGTCTTCCCTTAATGAAACGATTGTATCGAATTACTCGATCCAATCATTTTCATCCGAGAACCCGTGCAAATTCGCATCGAATATTGTTTACGTAATCTTAAGGTGAACCATGCTTAGAGTGGATGTAGAAACCTTTAAAACTTTCCTTAACAAGAACCTTCAAGAATATCAAAGGTATTATTTTGCGAATTTAATCAAAAGGTTGAAAGCATGGCGAAAGTGAACAACTACTTTAAAGTATACTAGAGTTCATTAAATGTTGAAAGCCGAGTCTCAATTAGGATCATCGTCTGCTAGAAAAATGTAGAAACTACTTTAATCAAATACAAAATAAATCAATCTCATTACCACCCACAGCGTAATATCACTTATTCATTCTAATAAATAAATGTCTCTTTAAAGATAAAATCTGTAATAGTATTAAAGTATCTTTAAGACGTACCTTTGAAACAAGAACATTTATTTTAATACGTTTTCAAGCTCTGAGTGTAAAGAGCAGCAAAAACTGGTATTTATGACATTTACTATTCAGCTTATAGTGCAAATGTGATTTATATTTTCAACTGCGAGCATCCTAGTTTCCTATTGCCTGTAACTGAGATTAATACCATTGCCTTGGATTTATGGGTTCTCTGTTTATTGGCATAGCATGCTCTTAGCCTCTGCATGTGGTAATTGGTTAAACTAATTGGTACGGACGATTATTGGTAGGCTCAATATCGTTTTGGGCGTGTAACCAAGGGGTGATTATTTCCTGTCACGAGGTAATGATGCTCGCTTACAGGAAAAAGATTCTGCAGATTGTCTTATGTGGCGAATCACTGGGGGTAATGTTGGAAAATTAGGGGAGCTTGAAAGTACGATAAATTCAATTATGCTGTCCCATCAAACGTATTTTTACTCTCGATTAAACTGAACTACTCAACAAAATTGAGGGGAGAGTTTCCCTCGCTTAATAGGTGAAATGCCCTCTTAATACTTACATTCCTGAGTAATAGGATCGTGTCTTGATCTTATTTTTCAGTTAGTCGGAAACATGTATTTATTTGATATTATTACTAATTATGATTAATAATTATGATCAATTTCAATAATATTCTTCAGAACAACGTCATTCAGAAATTTTCATTACACTTTTTTGAAGGGGGATTTTCCTCATAACATTTGCTTACCCCTAAAGTCAGCACATACGTTTTCATTCGCGATGGTGAGTAACAAAGTTCCAGACAATAAATTCAGCCGAGCATCTCACAAGGTAATCCTATTGCTTACTAAGCTGGGATGACAGCGTCGACGAAAATGCTCTTGACATAAATTAAGATGAATTTGATCCACTCTTTGCGCCAGAGCTACTTCTTCACAAAAAAGAGAGTTATTATTTTTCGCCGAATGTAGGGTAGAGGGTCAGGCTGACCTACAACGCAATTGGTAATTGATATTTTCGAGGGAAGGGACAAAAATAGAAAAATAATAATAGTTTGTTTTTCTTCTTTCAACTTCAAGTCATTCAAAAGCCAATATACGGAACATAAATATTCTTCAAATGAAACGAACGTGATATCAGATTAGATAATTGAGAATGATGTTAAAGTTTGTTGAATACGCTTATATACTCACGATTACGTTCAGTCTAATTATGCACTTGACTGTACTACCAACTGTAATAAACGGCTGTCCATGTTATACTATATTACTGTCGGGCACTCGACGATACATTGTAAGGGGAGGTATATGGTATAGTGAAAGGGATGGGACGGGATGTGGTCGACGTTAATGGTATGTGTACCATGAACGCGAGCAGTGTCATATGTGCCATGGTGGTAAGCATGGAGTTCATGTTCAGGGTTGTGGCTTCATTCCATGTAGGTGCAGGCGTCTGCAATTTCTTTATAACGGTTACGTGAATAGATTAAAAAATGACTCTCTTTTCAACTGAAATTATTGAAGTAGAAACATTACATGAGACGCTCGAAATGCAGGGAGCTAAGTACAGTAATTGAGGCGATTCCTGGAAAAGCGGATTTTCCTTTATCGCAAAAAATATAATTGGAATTGCAGATTATGAAAAATTAAATTCTTGTTACAAGAGCTCTCATTATTACACAGTGTGGTAAAGAAAATGAGTCTTGCGTGTAAGCTCCTGGATACGAAGTATATATTCTATAGAGAAACTATTCATTATTTGTTGGCAAAATAAGATATTTAGTAAATGAAAAATCCAAGTTGAGAGCTGTAAAAAGCCACACGTTGAATAACCTGAAGTTCGTTAACCTGTGCAAAAATGCCATGTCTCCAAACTTTCTCCAGTTATTTATTACGCGTCGCGGTGACCGATACCATCTCGGAAACATGAAATTCGATTATGGCTTGATGCTGGCTTCTGGGATTCCACCTGTCGCTATATACCGGAAAGTTCTGACGTTTTTGCGTTGCCATTGTCGCGTTATCCTGACTGGAGTCTAATAAAGTTTGCGGAGTTTGTGCAGCGAAGTAGAAAATATACTTCTCTTACAGTATAACTCGAAAAGCAGCATCACATGACACATTAATTGCATATTTCTTCAAATTTTCATTTCTTTTTACTTTTCACCTTTAAAGAGTTTATTGTAGTCTTTTGAGCAGTTTAGGGTGTATATATAGTGTGATCGTAAAGGGATATTAAAGCGTTTCCACTCGGTTTCCACATTACAGAGAACTACGGCAATAAGCAGTAACGCGACGTTCTGGCAATTTAAACTCTCTATAGAATGCGTGCTATTGCACGTACCTATCATCGTGTAAACGTCGCCAAGATTTTCTGCTGCCACAGTAAGTAATTGCATTTTACCATACCTCTGTGCGTGGTAACATGTGCAACACTAAAATGTGCAGTTTATGTATGCGAATATATTTACACATCTCAGTGCATTAAACTCTTGTGTAAAATGGAAGACAATATATCTAGGGCAATTATAATTAGATCTCAATCATGGGCTAACTTGCATTGGAATCTTCAAAATTAAAATTAAAGGATTTAACAAAATTTCAAGGGATGCTAAGAGATTTTGATTGATTTTAGGGATTTAATGGATTTTTAAAAGAGTTGAAAAGAGTTATTAAAAAGTTTTTTCAGAGATTTCAAGATATTTCAAGAGATTTTAATGAACTCCAACGGATTTGAAAATATTTTAAACAATTTTAAGACATTTACAGAAGATTTAAAATATTTAAAAGAATTTCAAGTAATTTTAAAGGATTTTAAGGGATTTCATTTGATAAGATATTTTAACACTAGAATAAATTCCTTGAAATATCTTAAAATCTCTTGAAAATCATTAACCTCTCTTGAATTTTTTTAGAAGTTCCCAAGCACTTTCAAAATATCCTAAAAAATGCATATAAGCAATATATGTTTATGTAAATAAAAAGTTAGAAAGGAAGAAACTTTTTTTTTGGGGGGAAGGGGTGTTGTCAAAATTCCCTAGTTTGGAAGTTCGTGATAATAATATCCCATGATAATAATATCCCAGGGGGATTATAATTCTTAGATCTCAACTCAGTTTGATATTCTAACATGAGAATGATGTATTCAAAACATTTTGATCAACTTAAATAAAAAGTGCAAAGATAATATGACATGAGTCATGAATGCAGTGATGTAATATTTTGGAAGAGGGAAGATGGGTTAAAAGAGGTTCTCCATTTCTCGATTTATTCTTGGTTGAGAAGCGAAGCGTGACGTTGCTGGTGAATTGGTTGAGTGGTTGTGTTGGTTCGAGAGAACGTCTAGCAGACCTTGAACCGCCCTTTATCTAGCCACGTCAAGGACTTTGCAGTTGCAAGGCGAGGTAAATGCTTCCTCGACTGCCTGGTGTCTCACCAATTCTACATGGTGTCTGCCCCATGTCACTCCAAGGTTCTCTGGATCTCGTGGAAAAGCTAGTTTGTCTCTACCTTCAAATATCGGGGAAATGTCAATACATCTCATTGTCAACATGAAAACTATTCAATCTTGGCGATTGGATTACGAAGATGCATATAATTTTGAATAGGAATGATTGCAAAGGCAATAGAAAATGAATATTAGTACAAATCAAGTAGAAATGGAGAGTCATAGTCAGACACTAGTGCAGAGATGGCTTTCAATTTTAAAGCCATCTCTGCGCTAGAAAAGACTAAAAATCCCGCCTAAAATGACCTGGATTTTTTGAAAATCAATGATTCAACTATTAATAGTCACGCAAAACGATGATCTATACCATATATACTTTCTGAATTAAAAAATACTTACTAAATATTGGAAATTGTTCCAAAAAAAATTTTAATTTTCTATATAAGTTAGTTAAATTTGCTCAAAGGTTCTGAATTTCAAAATTTCCGAATCTATAAATGATGTAACGTTTTTGGGTAATTTAAAAAAAGCCGTCCCCCTCTATCACAAATAAAATAAAGTATTAATAAAAGCTTCATATGAAAAACAGGTGAAGGGTAATAGAAATAAAAGAAGGAAAAACTGCTCTACAATAATTATCGTATCTAACGACTTTCATAAAATCTGATAATATCATAAAAGTATTTCAATGTCAATTTGGAAACTGATTAAGTTTTGAATGTAAGAGTTATAAGAATATAAGGAAGAAGGATCTTGAGTCTTGAGGGAAGATGGTTTTGTAATGGGTTTGCCATTATGTAGACGTCGGTTACTCTGGGTTCGAAAGTTACGTAACGAGTTGTCTGGCCCGCAGCCGTGACCTCGATCCCAGGTTCTGACTTCGACTTGGAAGGCGACATCAACCTCAACGGCGCGGCGCGCGCACTTTACAATACCCTATATACCCTATACACTTCTTTCTCTTCTCAACCAATACCATCCTGACAAAAGCCTCCTGTAGACAAAACAACCACCTCGACACCAGGTACTACAGAATTGTTGTCCACAAATACTTATCAGAGCTTTAAGCTCGACTGCACTTCAAGCTCAGGTACCGTTGCTTATTCGATTCGACTTCCTGTAAAGATTGTTCAAGACTCTCAAGCTTTTATACATGCCATCAAAGTTATACCAATAATCAATCTTGTATGATTTTCACACTCAGGGAAACAGTTCCTGGTTGTTTCAGAATTGAATGAGCACAAAGCATGTATTGAAATCTATTGAAAATGTATTTCCAGCTGCTTCCGCAATAACACGATGTCTTTTAGAATGGCTTACTGAATTACGTTAGATTATAATAAAATGTTTTCAGGTGAGACGGATGAAATTTTTAATCATAATTGATTGGAAAAGCATGGAAAATATCCATTCTTTTTTAAGGAGAGATTCTACTTCCACTAGAGTAAGATAGGAAAAATATAAAATATTTTATGTAGAATTCACTTTAGTGTTTGCGGAAAATAAAATTCTGAAGTATACCGTATCATATACGTTAGGTCGTCTGTTGCGCATCACTGGTACATGGTATGGTTCTTATGCTATGGGTTTCCGTCGACCTTATCAGTACTCAAGTTTTTACCGATATTAGACGACCTTTGCTTATTTCGTTTTTAGGTCCCTGAGGTGAATTTCATTGCCTCAGGAGGACGCCGCTTCTGCAATTCTACACGGAAAATCACTAGGGTGGCATCTACTGACAGATAAATATTAAAAATAAATAAAATTTTAATTTAATTCATGAAAGAAAATGAGTTTTAAAAAGTGATGAAATTCCTCACCATTTGTGAAAATCCTCTGAAATTTATCTGAATTTCTTGACCAACCACTTGAAAAACCACTCGAAATCATTTTCATTTTGAAATCCCTTGACATTTTTGCTAATTTTTGGAAACAATTCAAATCTTTTTTAATTTTTCCGATTTCTCAAAATCGTTGAAAGACAAATGAAATCTTATGAATTTTTTTAAAATAGAAGAATAAGGTGTATAAGTCAATGCTTCAAAATATATAAATTAATGATATAAAAAAAGTATTTGAAGTATACATTATTTAATGTGTATCAAAATTCCTTTCGGATAAATAAGAAGTCAATGATAGAGAAGTCAATTTCATAAGCTTTTACGATGGAGTTGTCTATCAATTGTTCTTCTTAGATATTTTATTTCACGACCCATGACCCTAACCTGGTCTATATTACCTTGAAGGTATATTTTACCACCATCGAAGAAACCTTGAGGCAGGCTACTTGTTCTTATATGAAGGTGTGTGACGGATATGGGGTTTTCCTACACGAGCACAAGTTCTTCCTACGCTTTCGATTAGACACCTGTAGTCCTATATACCTCGGGTCTGGCAATAATTTTGTGCCGCCCCACTAGCGCGTCAGATGCAATCAGCCCCACGGGCTTTTATTTATTTATTTTCCTGCCTCTCAAGCGTTACTAATTATCCCCGATTGCGATAAACTATCGAGATACAGGCTTAAGAATGCTCGCACTGTTGCGAAAGCAATATCCCTCAAGCTATTCTTCTCTTACAATGTATTCAACCTAAAGATCTACCAAAGGAAAGGATGAAGAAGAAAGCTTTTTATTAAAGGCTTCGCTGCCTAATTTATTTCAGTATAGAAAATATTCCTGATATTTTATTTAAAGCAAAAATGATCAAATCTTACAAAATTAATGGACATTCCCAAATTCAAACAACTAAAATGCATGTGAGGTAGTAATGGAAGTTTACAGCATCTACTAATTTTCGCCCACCAAACTCCCGGTTATTTCCTGATGGCAAATTTTAAATCTTCTTTTCATAAAAGCACAAATAAAATACATGTAAGAATGTCAGAGATCCCAAAAGATTTCAAGAGGTTTTTACAGAGGAATTTCAAGAGGTTTCTAGGAATTTTGAGGGATTTTGACGATTTTTAAGTGATTTTTACGAAATTTAAAAGATTTTTATGATTATTAAAAGATTTCATAGAATTTTAAGGTATTTCAGTACATTTCGCGGAATTTTAAAGGAATACATCAAAATTTGTAAACATTTTTAAGAATTCTAAGAAATTTTTAATTTTTTGAGATTTTGAAGAATTTAAAAAGACTTCAACGAATTTTGAAGCGATTTCGAAGATTTTTGTGAAATTTTAATAGATTTCAAAGGGTTTCGAGGAGTTTTAAGCGATTTCAAATGTTTTCGTATTTCGACGAATTATTTTAAGGGATTTCAAGAGATTTTTCTGGTTTTTAAAAGATTTTATGGAATTTTTAAGGATTTCATGGAATTTGAT
>JAUESH010000024.1:1849970-1872255 GCA_032275165.1 Synergus magnus | reverse complement strand
TTCAAATTTAGAGAGCAGGTTTGAAAGAACAATGTATACGAGATTTTAGAGACATTTCGTTACATCACTTTTTTAGAAAAATTGACGTTTAAAAAATGTTTGATGGAAGGATAATTTACATTTACTAGCCATTATCTTGTGATAGCGATTTAATAGCATTTCTTTTTATTATCTTTGGCGACTACCTATTTAAGTAGACAATTCTCTTGTGCTTTGTTCTTTGTGCTGAGGGTAGACTAGTCGAAAATACTTGCTTAAAGATTTAACGGAAGTGGATGGGAGACAAGGACGTTTCGGGAGGAAGCACCATGATATATAGTTGCGGGGATCACGACGGGGACTCGAGAATCGGTTCTGGTACGTTAAGTCTAGCGCCAGCTTATTCGAATAACGCGCCTTGCTGGGTTTTAGGGAATACCAATACATCAGGCTGGGTTTGAAAATATCGCCAAGGATACAAAACATTTCTTGCCTTCGTATTACCTTTTCCTTATCATAACAGCATATTTCAAGTCCTCAAATCTGTTTAAAGGCTCTTGTAAATGCTGCAACCCCTTATTTATTTTTGTAACATTGTTTCCCTTTCATGCGGTTCCGTTTATACGTTTAAATAAAATACTTTCAATATAAATCCATCAAGAGATCATAAAAAAAATCCAAGTTAACTAATAACTGGTTATTCCTTACTGGATTCCACTGATTATTTCTCAGTGGGGCAGAAGGAAAAAGACAAACAAAGAAAATTATCGGATATCCGAGTAGGTGAACTTCTCTCTCCGATTTCACTCCGCAACCACATGGTCATCTCCCATGGGCCATGGAAGGTGATGTAGCGATATAACGCCTAAACCCTAAGTGGTGATCCTCGAAGCGCCTCTTTATTCCCCCGAAACACACAGGACCCCCTGAGATATGTGACGCAGATGGAGGGACATGACCGCAATATCTTTATATTCCCTGATGTGGGACAGGAGGTTACTTCTCGCGAGCAGGAAATTTATATTTTATCGAATTGAAAACGCCAAAATGTCACGGCTTATATGCCTCAGCATCTTCCGAAGCATATTCCGGTGCAAGGGCACCGAATA
Source organism: Synergus magnus (assembly GCA_032275165.1). Classification (NCBI taxonomy): domain Eukaryota; kingdom Metazoa; phylum Arthropoda; class Insecta; order Hymenoptera; family Cynipidae; genus Synergus; species Synergus magnus. The sequence goes on along the minus strand of JAUESH010000024.1, from coordinate 1,871,167 downwards.
CGGGACATCTTTTGTTTGATATGCTGCCCTCAGTTGACACCTCAAGGGAATTTTATATATATTTTATTTTCTCAACTACCGTCACCCTCTTATTTGATTTTAATCATTCTTAAAACTCTTAAATTATCATAATTGTTGTCTGATATAAGTGATGAGGTTTCTCTTTAACATGTTGTCGTAAAAGCGCATCGACTCGCTCAAAATGGCGGTAGTCAAAATGGAAAAGGGCGATATTTTTTCGACCGTAAACTTCAGTAACGGGTAGCTTTATCCGGATTGCGAAGGCCAATGTGCACAGGCGGAGGGATCCAAATGGCGCAGTAATAAAAAGTGTAACATTAATGAGGTAGTAAAAGTAAATCCTACGCTATCGTCAGCTCCCTGTGCTAGTTCATCCCTTTGCTTCTACTTTCATTGTGAATTAAAATGACTATGACAGTACATAGTGTATTTATATTCCACACGCATTTTTATCCTATATCTGCGTGAATAATGAGCCTTGTGTGGTCCATTATTTGAATATGCTAATGCAATTAACTTTGATTATAAAGGCTTTGAAATATACTCCGGATGAGAGAAATTCATTCATTTAATCATATTATCCAGTGTTCAACCCTCATTTTTTATTAAGACTAAATATGATCTGCGCGCGATTAATTTCTCATTTTTGCATTCCTTTTGCTAAAAGCAGGGCGTCATAAAATTGTCCCGCGGATTTTTTAAGATAAGAAATAATATCTTTCAGTTATTGAAAATATTTTCACACAGAGCTATTCAGAATGTATGTCTGACGAATAAGTATTTAACTACTTAAACTCTAGGTACTATATAATTAAATATTTTTTTAAATACGATCCAATTATTAGATCTACTTTAAGTAGAAATGGCTAGGTTCCAGTCGATAAAAATAAAAAAGTCGCCTTATAATTAACCTTATTTGAAATATTAAGTCAATAAATTAACATATATAATTACACATTGGACAGGTGTCTCAAGTCAAAATGCGATTCAAGTCAATTATATAACCACATGTTACATTTTTTTTTTGTATAACGTATTACGCAGCTTCAATAACTTTCCACTTTTCAAGAAATTAGATAATATTAAGTGAATTTGGTAAGAGCAAGTATTACCAGATATACAAACATCAGCTTTAAAAAAAATCCGCCTTACAGGCCGCGCTACTATGCATTGGAATCGGCAAAAACCAAAGTTCAGGTTTTCCGCACTAAGGAATTCCCTTGTTCGGAATTTCAAGATTTAAAAAAAATAAAATTTTAATCAAAAAATTCGTGAGATATTTAAATATTTTAGGTTTTAGGCAATTTTAAGGAATTTCGATTCAATTTCATGAACCTAAGAATCTTAAGTATCTGTTTAAAACAATATTGGTACTTTTTATGGTTCTATTTTCTATTTTTGCAAAGAAATATTCGAATAATATCTCATGAGTCGAATGACGACGGTCTTTTTATTCGCAAATGTCGAATTCGCGAAGCCTGTCACGTTTGAAGTTAAAAATGGAAAGATCGTGGCGCGGAAATTTATGGCGATTTACAGAATTCTTGAGGTCAAAGGTTAGAGTCCGAAAGGGAAGTCGTTGCTCGTAAGCCATTGCCCTTGCTCGAAGGTAATCCAAATGTTTCTTGGGAGGGTGTGAGGGTTCGTGAGGAACAAAGGAAATAAATGGCTGCGATGCAACTTGGCATGTATTAACGTCTGACACCTTGAAACAAAGGAACCGTCGTTTCTCTCGCCTTCCTTGCCAGGATCTAGACAAGATTACATTAGCTTTACTTCCTTTGTACGGTATGGAAGGACTTTTGTTTGTCGCACGACTCAAAATACAACGTTATGAAATTGCCTGGATTAAGTAACTCGACGCCCGGCAGTAAAAATAATAAAAACAAACTCGAGAAGATAAAGGAGTAAACTTTTTATAAAGGCCCTGTAGGGACAAATTAGATCCTTCACAACAATTGTAAAACATAGTTGAAATTTGTTTCTAGTTTATTTTTCAGTATTAATCTTGTAGAATTTTTATTTGACGGAGGAATTGATATTTGTAAGGATAGAGTGCAAAATCTAATACTACTTTTTACGCCGCAACATGAATTTGAATCAGATCGATAGAAAGTTATCTCGTCCCTTATGAAATTCAGTCTGTAATAAAGTTATGGCTGGGATATACATGAGTTTCCTCGCAGAGCCGAAGAACATTTCTCAAGTAAATGTAGGTCACTTTTCAGACGGTTACCGGACTATAAAATGGATTTAGGAAAATACGTTTATGGCCGTATGCGTGATAAAAATATCGAAATATTTATCTGCGAATGATAAGTCTCCAAATCCTCAAGTAAATTTTTCTTGTATTAATAAAGAAAACGGTTCTTTTTTTATTTATCACGTATACTTTATCTGATTTGTCTTTTTGACTTTCTTTTTTATTACATGTGAAAAGAAATACTTCCTTTCAGTAATATTTTTAAAAAACTGAAAAAATCTTTTACAGATACATTATATGTAGATTTTCAAGAACCTGATTATTCAAGGTCGTGAAGAATGATCCTCATCGTGAAAAGCTCACGACACTGAATGCGAATCTCGTCACCCTTCTCTCTCACTCGAGATCTAGTGTCGCGAGCGTCCCTACTCAAGATTTATCGGCAGCATCCGGGGCGTGAAAATAAATCTCAAATCGGTCACGCATCGGATGATTTGGGGAACGCTGCTAGATCGATCTTTAGTATTCGCGAGTCTCGAAGTAAGGATGAAAGTCAGTGCGTTAAAAAGAGAAGAAGAAAAATAGACGAGATGTTCGATCCGATCCAATCCGGACCGGAAGTAACGAACCGAGACAAGCAATCGCACGTCCCCACTCACGTAGTTCAAAGAGAGAAAGAAAGTGCTGCCTTTAATCAGTTGGCTCAGAGAATTACAAGGGGTTGGGGTGAGAGGCGAATGCTATCGACTGGGAAGGAGACAAACTTCTAACAGAACAGCTGAAAAATTGCATCTCGAAATTAGAAATAGTAGCACCCTAAGCGTCCTGTCAAACTAGTAACAGCACTGAGAAAGAAACAAATTATCTGCCAATAACCGATAGAAAACACTCGAACTTAATATGACTCGTTTCAAAATCCCTGGAAATCTTCTAAAATCTATTAAACAAACTATAAAAGCTGTAGATTATGGCAAACATAACATAGTATAATTGTCAAACTGAAATCACCTGTGACCTTTTTCTTGATGTCAAATATCATATATCAGTATTGTAAACAATTATTAATGAAACAAAACAATTTAAAAGCCAATGGAAACGCAGCAAAACTTCAATGTGAATGGATGGATAGAGTACATTATGAAACCAATGTACTTTATTATATACAGATTTCTTAGTCAATTTCAGGATATTAATAGTTAGTAAAGAGAAATAAGAAAGTCATAAAATTTAAAGATTAAATAAAATCTAACTAAAATCTAACCCTGCACATTAGATTAATCGAGTAATTGATTTCTGTAAAAACTCTATGTTGGACTGCAAATATATTGAATTTAACTCATACATGTAATTTAAAGATACGGTAATTATTAAGATGAATGAACTGTTCTCCGATAAAAAAATGTAAGAGATTGTAAAACGCCAGTCGAACTACCACGAGAGCTTCGTTAAAAGAGGAAGCTGGGAAAAGTTTGTGGACCGTTTTCCCGTGTTCATCATGAAAAACGTTGGTAGGTTCCTGCGTACAACATATCGCGGTCCGACAGCTACCGGTTACTCACGTTTTTTCCACTTCTTCTCTTTATTTCCTATAAACTGGGATAAGCATAAAAAATAGTCTAGACGCATTCTGTATAGTTAGCATATATAGGAGCGTAGGCTATGTGATCGATACTACGCCTGGTAAATATCTACCAGCTATTTGAAACGAGTAGTAGAATAGGAGGTGGAAGTTAAAGTTAAAAAGGGAAAAAAAAGAGGAAAAGGACGCAGGCCGAATGTCTATGTAAGCCTAAAAAACCCTCCTAAAGTCGTGCTAGCTGGTCCATCCCTATTTTTGCAGTCCGAGTCGTCCACTAAGCGGAGAATACAATCGCGTATGAAGTGTGTGTACAATCGAGAGGTCGAAAAGGTCGTGACATAGGTTACAGTTTTTCCTTTTGGCTGGTCATTCACTGCAAAAAACGAATACTCGATACATTAGGCTGAAAAAGTCTAGACATAAAACCAATGGATCCAATCTCTCACGGGAAAAAGGTTTATTTTAAAAAATGGATAAGGAAGTTCAGGTATTTAAGTAAATACTTTGAGTGAAGGTTTTTCCATTAATTTTGAGAAATCGGGAAACTAAAAAAAGATTTGACTGGGTTTCAAGAATTACAAAAATTGCAAGGAATTTCATCAGTTTTCAGAAGCGAGAAGCTTTAATGCTTTATTGTTATTAATTAATAATACTAATTAATAGTACCTGAATCATCGAGATGGACAAAAGCATTTCCAGGTGGTCAGGCAGGATCTGAGTGTTGTAAACCACCACATTCGTGAGCATCACCCCCGAGCAAGGTCACATTCTCTCCATCTCCTGAGTGGCTAGCTAGTGGGTGCTTGGGTACAGACCCTAACCACTACAGAATTAATTACTGCCTCTAATTACCCTTCGCAGCCGTAACAACAGAATCCATTATTATCGTGTACAGTGGACTGCAAAACTTGAAAGTGGACCTTGAAAGTTTATAATCTTCCACATCTTAAAATTCCAGTCTCATTTCCATTTTCATTTTCAACATTTTCACCAATAATTTCAAGAGATTCAATTTTAGAACATAAATCTTTTGATTAATAACTCAGTTCGCATATTTAATCTCTTATGAATAGTAGATACCTATTTTGCTTACACTAACAAGTGGTTTCGCTACCGATTTCATGGAAAATCTTACCTCCATTCAGATCTTGGAGATTAGCAGCTGAGATGTCTTTGGGCTTAGATAAAATGTACAACATGCGTAACCTAGTTTCGTAGTCTATATCGTAAACAGGATTATGGGTTACATGCTCGACACGCGTCATGGAAATACTCGTAAAACGCATTGAGTAATTTACTGTTCTATGCTGAGGGTGATGGAGAAATAGTTGTGTTAGATTTATGACAACGGCGGTAGTTTAGTGCCGGTGAATAGATGGTTTTAATTAGTTGGTGTGAGAGTGAAGATGAGGAAGAGGGAAAGCGGAGGGAAATTGAGAAGCTGGGGCTAACGAACCAATTTAGGCATGAAAATTAATATCCTATAAAATATAATTTAAGATAATATTTTAAGAAAGTTTATCGATTGCTGACACTACTGTAAATCAGACTAAATCTAGCACAAACACATAAACAAATATACGAATTGTGACATGATAATTATTTTTTTAATGATTTCAATCATTTAGTCTAATGTCCCTTTCACTTTCAAAGCCCCCCTTTCTCGTCAAGTTCTCATTGCATACTAATTTTGACGGCTTTTGGACCTTTGTCCAAACTCGAGGGTTTGCCAACCCTAAGCTTTCTGGTCACAGCACACCATGCGCAGATTCTAATTATTTACCCGAACCGTCCCACCTCACACACTGTCGAGCACAGACCGCTAATAAATTCCATGGAAGGCAGGTTCAAAGAGGGTGTGCGTTTATTCTTGCTGTGACGTTTACGTCTAATTACAACGAGGAACTTTTGAAATCCAAAAAAGTTTCACTTTAATACGAAAAATTTCACTTATTTGCGTTTCTTGGCCATTAAAATCTTAAAAAGAATAGCGCACCTTCAAGTATTAATAAACCATGCAGGCAAAACTTTCATGAATTTAAAATCATATATCCACTTTGAGTACTTTAAACATAAAAATCGAATTTGAAATTGCTGCAACTATTTTCAAGCACTCTGAAACTTTTTAATAGCTTGATAAAACACATTTCATCCTACTTTTTTATAGACTTGTTGGGATTTCCGCATAAAGAATTTTGCAACGATGGTTTTATGTGCTGGTAAAAGAAGAGAAAGAAACACCACAAAATATGAAACATGCAGGGTTCTCTACATGTATCGCTGCTTTTAAAGTTCGAAACAGACAGAAAAAGTAAAAAGCTCTGAATCCCCAACTGATAGTCGTTCTTTGCGTATCCTGCATCATCTGAGAAGACTCGACACTCGACGCGAATCTACAGGAGGCCCACTTAATCCTACCAAAGTCGAGAATGAGGGAGAAATTGAAACGAGGACACGGTATGTTTCGTTAACAAGAAACCAATGTCACGTAGTAAATCTTAAGCAGGGGGCGGATTCGTCGTCTAAAGAGTGCTGATAGAAGCCTCCGAGGGATTGCCAGAAGGGAAAATCCACTTCCAGATCGCCACTGTCGTATCCGCGTGGGAAATTTACCAGGGGTTTACTCCCTCAATCTGAATTAGTTAAATTTTACTAATTGATAGTAGTTTCTTACTAATTCAAATAGTGCGAAATCGTTTACAATAAATTAGTAAAAAGTTACGAGTTCAATTAGCCCGTATGGAAATTTTGAGTTAGCCCCCGCAAATTTCGCAAATTTTGGTGCACTACATTCAAAATATGTTTAAAATAATGTTATCGTTCATACAATTAATAGCTACTGAGAAATAAGAACGAATCCCGAATCCTTCCAGTCTTGTTTCGTTATTTTTGAAATAAAATAGTTGAGTAAAAGCGGGCTAATTTTTTGGCTAAATTAATATTAATATAATAATTATTTAGGTGAAATTGACATTGCGACTTCGGGAACCGACTTTACGATCGTACCAGCCTTTATTGTCCCGAGTGGGCTTTAGCGCGATATATAATATTCCAAACACAAAATGAGCAAGATTACCTATACCGGGTATGTCTATTATATTATGCTCCGAGTATCCAGGGGTTCGTGTTATCCCGATAAAATGGTTAGTGGTCCAGGAGAAGCTGATCTGCAAGTTACGTCTTTGAATTTACGAACCTATAATTCAAACTTACACTCCTGGAATGGAAAATTATTATTGGGGGGCGTCCCACAACCCTCTACATATTAGAGAAACCACAGGACAAAGGCCCAATCGATCTTCAGCGTCTTCTCCATCTATCTACAAATTTACAATTCGAAGCAAGGTGGATTACTAAATTAACTTGCAAGAAAAAACGAAAGAGATTATTTTCAGATGCATCTGTGCATCTGCAATTACAACATTTCAATTTGAAATTCAACAATTTTAAGCCCTTTAAATAAACCTTTTCTCATTTTCAAATTACAATTTGATTACACCAAATTTCGAAAAATTTTCAAGAATTTATTGAAATTTTAGAGATATTAAGGGATTTCATGGCATTTCAAGGAATTCCTAAGTTTTTGAAGAAATTTAATGGTATTTTAAAGGATTTAACAATATTTCATGGGATTTTAATGACTTTTACGGGACTGAGAGGGACTGTTGATTATTTATTGAAACACCAACATGACACCAACTGTCACCTAATGATAGGAATCACCAAAAACAAACGAAAAAACATAAGCATCACTACAAATCAATTTCATGCTGCGAACGAAAGAAAGAACGGAATCCTATCTTAAAAAAGTGGTTTAACGAAATGTCTCGAAAATCTCGCATATGTACATTATTGTTTCAAACCTGCTCTCTAAATTTGAATCAGCGAAATTTCATTGGTTTTTGAATGACTTGAAGTTGTAAGAAGAAAATAAATAATCGTCATAGCTTTGCGTAAAATCCACCTCGACCAAACAATGGAACGAATCGTAAAAGCGTCATTGCCAAACCACGAGGACCATCACAGAGACAATTTCCTCTTTTATGGTGCCATAAATTAATACTAGAAGCTATGGGTTTCTGGGACAATCCTTCCCCTTTCCATGATCCTCCTATCTCCCTCCGACTGTCTCAGCTTCCGTTCTTGATTCTCTTTCTTTGGACCATAACCCAGTTATGTGCGGTGGTGGTTTCGCACGAAGTAGACAAAGAAATTTCAAGCCGATGTCGATCTATGGCACGCATTCCCCGTGCCCTCGTGACAAAGAAACAAGGCAACTTTTACGCAGGGTAAGAAAGAACGCTAGGCGGCTTTACCCTCAGATTCCTGACAATGACGGAGCACCCATTCGTTTTATTTGATAGAAATATTAATTTAATTAAAAAGAAAGAAGAGAGTCGGACGACTCTGACAGAAACAAAGGAACATTAAACTTCCCCTTCGTGCTAAAACTTTTCGCGCAAATTTCTCTCAGTTAGAGCAAAGATAGACATATTCATTAAATGTTTCTCTTAAATATTTCTTCGTTTCTTTTCACTTTTGAATATAATATCTTTTTTAAAGTCTCCATTGTCCTTCAAGCTCATAAAACATATATTCAGCTCCCTGACTTTCATAAATTTTCCATTCGCTGTCAAATTCTGACACCTCCTTTTGTAAAATCCCGGATTTATCCCATGAAGCCGGTGACGATATGCATGACCTAGGGGGGTCTCTCAACACTTTAAAGTTCATATTATTAACCACGGAACCCCACATGAAATCTGCACATATGGAACTTTTTCTGCATGGTGGCCTACGTGTCAAAAATAATAAGATGCATGAGAATACTATCAATCCGATTTTCATTACAGGGTACAGAAAATGTTTTCGAACTAATGGCTTTACTTTTTTAGTGTTTTAAAAAGTCTTTATCCTCCTCCTGACGAAGGGGGCGAATTCAATTTTCGCTCTTCTTTGTCAAGCCTAGTAAATTCGTATCGTAAAAGTCTTTTCTTCCAGAAACTCCACTGTCTTCTTATCGTAAATACCCAGCATTACTCAGGCTGAAATTGAATTTTCGTGCGTGTCGCGACCTGCATAAACAGAAAGGACAGGTTCAAAGAGTCGAAGCGGTGGTTGAGAAATCGGCATGGGAAACAGATAAAGCAGTATTGATCCGGAGCCTATCTTTCTGTCTCTCTTGTCTCGTTTCACTTTTACTACGATCGATCCTTCCAACCAGGAATCAAAATAATGGAGGAAAAATAATCAAGAAAATCCTCCAATTTGAAATTCCTTAAAATCCTAAATCTAAAAATTCATAAAAACCTCTTGGAATTTCTTCACATTTAAAATCTCTTAAAATCCTTAGAAATCTTATCAAACTCCTTGAAATCCTTAAAAATTCCACAAAGTCTTTTAAAAATTAGAAAAATCTCATGAAATCCCTTAAAATTTTACGACAACCTTCGAAATCCTTTTAAATTCTACAAAATCTTTTAAAAATCATAAATGTATAGAAATTCTTTTGAAATCCTTCAAAAAAAATTACCTGACAAACTTTAAAATACTTTAAATCCCATAAAATATTTTAAAAATCATAACAATCTCTTGAAATCCGTTCAAATTTGTGAAAATTTCTTAAAGTTCCCAGCAACTTCTTGAAATTTTTTAAATTCTACGATAATATTTAAAGTCCCTTTATATAATTCCTCAAAATTTTACAAAAACACTAGAAATCGCTTAAAATTCGTTGGAATCTCTTAAAGATCTTAGAAACTTCTTAATATTCCTCAAAATTGCAAAAAATTTAATATCCCTTAAAACTCCTTAGCTTTAAAAAATATATTTCAAAATTTCATGAATTTGGTTTTTGGAATGAAATTGGTTTTTGAATAACTTGAAGTTGTAAGAAGTAAAATAAATAATCGTGCGCGTAGTGCGCGTGTTGGTTTGCTAGTTAAATAAATTAAATTACATTACATACAATTCAGTGATGCTTATGTTTTTTTTCGTTTTGTATATCTAATGGGCCTATAATTGTTGAATTTTAAATAATAAATATATACTATAAAAAAAATAAGTGTATCTAATTATTTGACATCTGTTGACCCTCTTTTCATCCCGCATATAAAATATTTCGCCTTAACGATGGACCTTCGATCTTCCAAATTTCCTGCCTAATTTCGAATTCAGGCCACGAACGCATTAGGCGACTTGTGTCCTGTTTACACTACCATTTGGCTGATGGAAATTTGATTTCACAAACGAATCCTCACATAGGGAAAACTTGATAAAAAGCAGAGGGGGAAAATAATCCACTGGATGGTAGAAATAAAACGAAATATTTACTACCCAGTGAAGACATCAATGTAAATCTCTCTAAAAAGACTTACCTACGAGAGTTTTATGTAAAATGGAATGCTCTTATGCTAAAATCATCGATTTATCGAAAACATTTTCATTGCAGAATAAGGGAGTTCGGTATAAAGGATGTCTAGGAAGAAATAAATTCTCTTTCAGGCTCATTTCAATTTAATGGCAAGTAGATAAAATCCGTCTCGTCTAATGATAAATCATTAGTCTGATAGAAGCTTGACTGAATTAAGTGTATACGTCAAACTTTATGAACGATAAATTATGACCCGAATGCGACTAAATCCAACTTAAGATCGTTTTTCATATGGATATTAAACTCCATTAATTTGAGGATCTAACAGATTATCAATACTGATTAGTATCTTACAATCAATCAAATTATGATTCTCTACAAATTTTATTAAATTTTTACTGTGAAAAAATTTTAGATTTTATGATGAAGGATTTATAATCCGCAATTCCAAATAGATAAATTTCTATCGAGTCATTAAATTGCTGTGTGGTATTTCTACAAGTTTGCTAAATGCAGTGCTAAGGCTCATAAAGTTCGAAATAATGGTTGAAGTTAACGAGGGTTGGGGGTTGTAAACAGACTATTGATGTAGCATTCAAAATGTTATGTGTGTGTATATTTCTACTTTTAGAGACCCTTCATAAAAGCTATCTTTAAGATTTCAATAAACTTGATATTGACTAATAAAGCAAGTTCTAATTAGCTTCTATGTTTGTTCCGAATGTTTATTTTCTTATTTAATAGGAATCAGAGTGAAATATTCCCTAAAACTTGGACAAATTGCCGTGATTATAATTAAGTTTCCATTTTTAAATCACATTTTTTAATAATTTATAATTTATTTTCAGCAGCATTTTCCGCTTTCAGATTCAATACAGAATGAAAGAAGAGATACGTTAAAGTTAATATGTTCGTCTATCGGCAGGCGTCAAATGAATGAATTAAACCTGCCCATCGCATTTTTGATAATTCAGCGTTTTTTCTTTATAATCCTTCGAAATCCCTGCAAATCTTCTAAATCTTCTAAATAAAAGGTTTAGAATTTGGGACCATAAATGAAGTTAATGTATTTTATGTATAGTTTTTTTTCGTAATGGAGTTTGATAAAAATACAAAAATAATACAGAAGAACCTTTTAGTTACAAAGAAAGCTCTCCTATTACTAGGCAAAAAATAAATGGGATATGGCTAATGGAATATTACATGTAACACTCTTGTAGCTTTTTTCACTCTATTTTTGATGTCTAAAGGCAGAAAGTTTCGCAAAAAAATTTTCCATACTTATATTTAAAAAAAAAGGTTATTTATTGAATATCATATTTACAATTGTACATCCTTTGCCTCAGTCATGAATATTTAACATAGCCGCAAGCGATTTTTAAATATTACTCTCAATGAGGGGCTACAACCATTATAAAAAAAAGTTGTCTCCTCTCGTCGCTGATCCTTGCGTCGTTAGTGAAAAGAGATCTTGAGATTCTTGAAAATACATTTTTTCTTCCTCATACAATTCCATATTCCAGAGCTCGTTATTCAGAATCAACGAAAAAACTTCATTTCTTTCACGGGTAATGGGAAACCGAATTCCTTTACTGAATCTGTAGACAGACGTGACAAAATCATACAGTTCTCAGAGTATAACGTTCCTATTGAAGTTATCCTGCACCTAAATTAATTTCCTTTTAATGGGAAATTGATGACTTTTAAGGCTGAAATATTTTTACCTTATTAGGATAGCCCCCCGTAAAAATTATTTCAAAAGATATCAAAAAGACTTTCAATTTTTCAAAGTGGAAATTCAAAATTTTTGAAAGTGGAAAGTGAATTAGTAAAATTATTTCATATTGCTTTTTGTTCACTTTGAGCTGAAGAGAATTGTTTTGAATTAAAATGTTGACACTTTATACTTTACAGAAGGAATTAAATTAACCTGAACTTTCGATAATAAAATCTCATTTATCAGTTTTTTAGAATTATAGCTGTGGGGTGTTTTTCGAAATTTTTAAAATAGGAGAGTTGTACAATGGATGTGTACCATAGCTATGGAATTCGTGCTAAGACAGTCTAATGAATTCTCACTAGACAAAGGATCAAGGGTGGAAGATCTTCTCATTGTCGGGCAGGACTATTTCATTACGTTCCTGAGAGGTTTTTGAGCGACATCACTCCTGATTAATACGTGCTTAAGAAACGAGAAACTCTTCATGACTGAAAATTCTAGCCGGAGAGATGAATTTTTTAATTCGAAACAAGGTTATTTTGCTTAATTAATTCTGAATGACAAACTGAGAAAATATTGGAAATTTGGGAACAATCGAAATTGTTGTTTTTCATTCTCAATTTTGATATATTGAAAGAGAAAAAATTACTATCAAATGTTACAAATGTCGATATTTTCCTTTCGTAAAATTAAGATAGATTTTTTCCTAGAGAAACTAGTAAAAATATAACTAAATTTTATCTTCTGCGCAGCCACAAAATGCGCGGTCAATTATCTATTATAAAAAAATTTGCCTTGGTAAAATTTTCATAATAACTTTAAATCTTTGAAAATCGTTTTCAACTCCTCTGAAATCATTGAATTTGTTTTAACTCTCTTGTAAATCTTTTAAATAGATTTTGTCTTTTAAAATCTTAGAAATGTTTCAAATTCACTTTAAAGCTCTGGATAGTTTTTTTAAATCTTTTGAAAAAAAATTCAAATTCTTTTTTAATTTTGTAACCTACTGAAGTTTTGTCAAATTCCATTAAATTCCTCTAAATTTCTGGAAACGTTTTAAAATCATTTTAAATCTTCGGAAATCTCTTTGAAATAAAAAAAATTGCATTAATCCTTGAATTAAAAAAAAAAGTTTATTTGTCTGAAATTCTTTTTCTGGTACATACTTATGAATTCCTATAATCAGAAGCCTCTTTTCTCATAACTACCATTTATTTCCTACCATCAACTATACCATGAAGGGCCATTTATAGAAAGTAGAACCCTCCTTTTAAAAGTCCCCGCATTTTACAACTCACGATCTAAAACGTCGTCTATTTTCGTTTTAACGCAAGACCCTTTCATCCTTCCTCCACAATTGATTCAAGGTCGCCAGGGGGTTGCGAAAAATATGGTGTGGGTCAAGAAATCAGCTTACGCGAAGTCGTAGACATAGAATAAAGAGAAGAGGGTCGCATCAACTTGCTCCCTGTTGCAAGGCTTTTTTCCGAATAAATCACCTTCTCATTTAGGCCTCCCTTTTTTCCCCTGTACCCCGAAACAAGTAAATATTCAGCCCATCGAATATGACATTTACAATAAAGTTAGACGTACTTATTTATTATTCATGCCCCGAAACCGCAAGCAAGCCAGCTCTTAAGGTTGGAGCAAGAATGAAAGGGTAGGAAAGACTCGTCCGATAATTAATACGAGTTGTCGGATTCGGGGTGCATTACAATTTTATACATTATACGAGTCGTTTCTTAACCCTTCGATAAGGGAGAATCAGAAAATTCGACTCTTCACCCTTGAGAAGGAACGCTAATTGTCGGGAGCACCACCGTAAATATTAATTCTCATCGTCTCTCTTGTTGACTAAAATTCCGCAAGACAAAGGGATCAGAACGATCTAGGATGGCTCGTTAATTTCAATTTCCTTTAGTTTCATGGAATGGGACATAATTATTAACTAGTATAATAAAGTGCGATGAAATATTGGAATATTCCAGGACTTTTCATGGAAACTTTTGTGCTATACGGATTTTTGGATGTATTAACGAATTCTATAAAATGTCTAACGATCAATCTTAACGAATTTTAATAAGGGATTTCGAAGGTTTTCGTGAAATTTTTTTGCGCCATTAGTCTGTTTTTCTTCTTTCAACTTCAAGTCATTTAAAAGCCAATCAGGTTTGCAACAACAATGTATGCGAGATTTTCGATACATTTCGTTACACCACTTTTTTAAGATAGGAAAGATACTAGCAAAAATATACGCGGGCGATTATATATTATATATTCGCTTCTTGGGCATCATTTAAAATCCATTAAAATTATAAGAAATCTCATCAAATTCCATGAAATCCTTTAAAATTGTACAAAATCTTTTAAAAATCAAATAAATTTCTTAAATTCTCTTAAAATTCTGCGAAATTCTATGACATCATTTAAAATATTTTAAAATCCCTTTAAATTCCTCTAGACTCTACGAAATTGAAAATCCCTGAAACTTCCTAAAAACCTTTTGAAACATCTTAAAATTCCTCGAAATTTCACGACAAGGTTTAAAATCTCTTAGTATTCTTAAAAATCACTGACAAACTTTAAAATCCTTAAAATCCCATAAAATATTTTAAAAGGCATAAAAAATCTCTTGAAATCTCCTAAAATTCGTGAAAACCTCTCAAAATTCCCAGCAACTTCTTGAAATTCTACGATCATTTTTAAAGTCCCTTTATATCCTTTAAAATTCATTAAAATTATTAGAAATGTCATAAAATTCCACAAAATCTTTTAAGAATCATAAAAATCTTTTGAGTTCTCTTAAAATCCCTCGAAATTTCACGAAAACACTAGTAATCGCTTAAAATTCGTTGCAATCTCTTAAAGTTCTTAGAAACTCTTAATATTCCTCAATTTCAAAACATTTAAAATCCCTTAAAATTCCTAAGCTTTAAAAAATCTCTTAAAACTTCATGAATTCTGTTAAAATTCCGCGAAAAAATCCTGAGATACCTTAAAATTCTACGAAATCTTTTAAAAATCCTACAAATTTTTAGAATTTCGTAAAAATCATTTTAAAATTATCAAAATTCCTTAAAATTCCTAGAAACGTCTTGATATTCCTCTCTAAAAAAAAGTGATGTAACGAAATGTCCCTAAAATCTTGCATACATCGTTGTTTCAAACCTGCTCTCTAAATTTGAATCAGGGAAACTTCATTGGTTTTTGAATGACTTGAAGTTGCGAGAAGTAAAATAAATAATCGTGCGCGTAGCGCGCGTATTGGTTTGCTAGTTATAATAAAGATGGAAATAGAAAAAAAAGTACTGAGTATCATAAACTTGCTATAATGTTTAATTCTCTCTAGAGGGCTTTCATAAAAACTAATTATCTCATTTAATTTCACTGCTTTATACTACCCAGACGCTCTTATTACGTTATTTACCACGTCTAAGCTGGCTATTACAATTTCTTGCCAGAGAGGCAAAATACTCAGTGGCTTCTGCTGTCAAAGCAGGAGAAACGGAAATGTAGAAAAGGGTGAAGTAAATTCGTTAAGTAGCGAAAATTAATAAACGAAATTAAGTCACTCGTCTAAATCAAATTAAGCTACTTCCCTTTCATACCTCAAAAAAAATATATTTTAATGAACATCGAAAGGGAAAAAGATATTTTTCTATAAACAGAAAAAATCGTCCCTACTATAAAAATCATTGAGGTATTTCGTAATGAAACTTTTTGTCATTCCCTTGACGCATTGGATGTTTACATGGGTGCAATATGAGCACCTTTTTTCTAGTTAGAAAAACTTAATAAAAATAAGGGAGTGTTAAGAACGAGACACAAGGGAAGGACGAAGAGGTATTAATTATGTTGACTCTCTATGTAGTGGAATAAATAGCCCTGACTCCTTGGAAACAAGACCCCTTGTTGTTTATCTACGATATAGGATATTAATAAGCTCCAAAGGAAATCTCTTTTCTTCCCCTCTTGCCACACCTACTTAAAAACTAATCAAGACTACTAAATCAAACAAGTGGCTTTAACGAGCTTCTATAAGCTTACGCATTTCCATAACAATGTTCCGTTAAATAATTATATTTGATTAATAATTTATTACGAAATTTGCGCAAGTTATTTTCAAAAAAGTATGAGCTAAAAGTTCAGTGGTGCTGCCGTTTAAAAGTAAAATAGCAATAAAGATAAAAATGAACTTTAAAGTTCAAGTCGTAATTTTTGCAAAAAGCTGTTTAGGATGTTGATAAATCGAGCAATTATCACAACTGAAACCGTGAGAAGTAAGGGGACCAGCTGATAAAAACAGCTCGGTAATAAAGAGATAAGACCAGGGCAGTTAGAGCAGTCTAATTATCAGGAAGTCAAATAGGGGAGGTCAGACTCGTTTAGATGTGGATAAAATATGTTTTGAGGGGGCCCATGCATTTTTTTTCCTTAAGTCCTGGCTATGACGGAAAACCATGTTTAAGGCGTCGTTGACCTTTTTGCCTTTTGCTGGGGTTGTCTGCAAATATTTACATTGCCGGAAATGTAATTTCCAAATTTATAGCGGATGACCGCTTTGAGAAACCACGAGAAAGTGCAAAAAAATAGTAAATTCTATTTTAGTATATTATATTTATTAACTTAATAAACTTAATAATATTTATAAAGTAGCTTAGAATTAAGAACCTCTTAAAATCTCTTAAAGCTCTACTAACATAAGTTAAAAATGAAGTAAAGAAGGTTAATTTCAATGTTCTCAAGTTATCATTATCGTCTTATTTTTTATCTACTTCCCTTTCCAAATTATCTTATTTAAGAATATATGAATATTAATTCACTTTTCATTTTCTTTCGTAATTATTCTCAGGAGTGACAGATTTCGTCCCTTCATTATTGCTATGTGATGATACATGCCTGAAGCACTTTTGCCTTTCTGACGGTTCTGAAGGAAACTGACGCTCCCTAAATGTTCTAACTTTGCAAACTGCTTTTGAGTGAAGTACTTGGCCTCTTGAATTAATTTGTATAATGTAATATTACTTAAGATGTATTTTATAGATCATCTATTTTTGCATCTTTGAGAGGTTTTCCTTTCTTTTTGGGCAGGTTTCTTTACAATATCATGCACAAGTATTGAAAATTTTAAAAATTCGTTCAAATTTAACTCTCATTGAAAATTATAATTCGTTCAAGAATCCATTATGTTTAAACTTACCATTCAAGAACGCTTAGTTTAGAAGAGAAATTTGGTAGAGTGGTGGAAGCAATAAGGGGTTGTTTTCAATCTAATTAATTCCATCAATAAACTCGATTACCTTATGGGCAGGAGGTAGAACGCGACCACGATTGAAAGCCTGAATCAGGCTTCCAGGCGACCTAGAGTGTAAAAGGTAGAGTACAGTAAAGGCGTATTCAAAAGTACTAAACTCAATTATAATTCGGTTATGGGAACTTGGGGTCGAGTTTCACGTTTCAAAGTCCCTAAGTGCAAAAAAAAGTAAAAAATATTATTTAGTTCATGCCATTTTTTTGATATTGTATATAATAAATGACAATTTTAGTCGTCTACTCGTAGTTCGAGAATTAACAAAGAAAAAGAAATAATAATGATTCATTATTTTTAATGACATTCTTTGCATATTTCATTTGTTTTCTTATTTGTTCTACAGAAAAATCTTTTTCTTTTCGAAATAAAAATAAGTCATTACGATAGAATGACCTAAATAGCATTTGAGGAATTTATTTTGTAATGCCTTTGAATATTTGTGTTGAGCCTAAATATTTCAGCAGTTCAAGTACAACATGAAAGGAGGGTCGAAGAAAATAAATTTCGACTGAACCATATTCCGTTACATGTGGTTGGTGAAATGCTTCGTCTGAATTTAGAAGCAATTCACAGACTGAGTTTAAAATTCCATAGTGGACACGTTCATACGTCAAGGTTGAAGAAATGACAAAATGATGAAGAAATAATAAAAACCTTGCTCTCAAAATATTTCCTTTCAGAATAATTGTTAAATTACAGCGAAAGCAACAATACCTAAATGAAAATAATTCATTCAATAATAATTATAAAGCATAATGAAGTGCACACAATTGTTTCCACTGAAACTGAAATTTAAATGCAGTTTAAATGCCTTGGAAAATAACCAGCGACAATTTGGCGGGATAATTAGATTTAAATATTCGTATTTCGACCATAAAGCTTTTCATTTGCATAAAAACACTGAAGCCCGTTGCATAAATTCGAATGCGTCGAAATTTCCTGCGAAGCAAGCAGTTAATATTTACATACTAAATCATACAATCTTGCTCTTATGCATTTTATGCCTATTTTTTATCTCACTGTCGAATATTCAATCGAAAATGTGTTTAATTTGAATAAAGCCAAATCGAAAATGATTCACAAAATTATTTTCATATCAGAAAATATATCAGTATTTGTATCAAAATTCAGAAGGAATGTATGTATTCGAAATTTTTCCAAGGGTGAGCATCAGTTCGTCTTAATCCAGCTTCGGACGCAAATGCTGAGATATTGCGATTTTAAATCTGTGCCCTGCAGCAGACGTACAAAAATGTAACGAAATGTGGTATTTTTGTATGCATATGTGACCTAAAGTCCCCAGCAACATGAGTGGTGAGCACAGAGGTCGTAAAAGAAGAACGCAGCTTCGCGACTTTTCCGACACATTTTTCACGGATGCACGATTTAAGCGAGGTTACACACAATACATATATACGACTACACGCATACTAAAAGTTGTGAGCTGATAAATGACAGAGATTTAAATGGCGCAACCGCCGACGGAGCAACGAGCTCGCGTTTTTCATCCGACGTCGGGTGCGGGACTTTGGCTACTTTAAGTAATTGCATCGCCCACGGAAAAAACTCGAGAAAGGATTGAACCAAAATCAACTCGAGAAAATCATTATCGATTAATCCTTAGAATGAATTATCTCCTTCGATAAAATCTCTCCCGCGGTTTTCTATGGAAATCACGAATCAAAATTTTAGCTCTTTTTTAGACCTCTAATTATAGGACTTAATAGGTTTTAGGAGAACCTGTAGAGGGTTTAATTTCTATTAAAATTAGGCCCTCTTTTTATCCTCCTATGTTCCACTTAAGATAAAATTTTTTGAAGACCATTTTCCAATTTAAACCTTTTTAACTCAACCTAATAACTATTTTTTTAATTATATTTGTATTTTGAATATTTGTAATTGTCCATGCAATATTGCTAGTGTTTATATATACATGTATTAAAAAAATTGTAACACCAGAGCTTTTAACTCTGTAATTTCCGATTCTGCAGTCAAAAGCGTTATGAGCGTAGACAGACGGTGATTCGTAGAAAAACAGCTTTGTAATGTTATTGAAATAATATCGATCAATCATGTGTCCCGATCTCAACGAGAGAAAGCACTACCAGGGAATTTTAATCCTTTCTAAGGGTGCAAGTATCGTTCAAATATTGCCCATCATATTTTGGACTTTACTCATCTACAGCAGAATAGCAGACAAAACAAAAATAAGAAGTACTCCACCAGACAATTTTCCTTGCAGCCGCCAGATCCATTATAATGTAATGGCGGGGAAAATTCATTGCTAATGAGTCTCGAAAAAGTTCGATTAATAAATCTTGAGTAAAGACAACATTTTTTAAATATACTTCAAGCATCGTATTTTTACATAAAAGTAAATTTTTATTGACAGATTTGGTAAAAACTTTCCTTGCTTTACTGAAAAAGAGCAGCAGCTAGTTAATTTTTGCATACATATTGCGTTCTCCATTATTATGCAAATTTAAACTTTTTCGTCTGCTTTTTCCAATTCCAGAAGTCGACCGAAAGCAATTCACAACACACTTTCTCTGAAGCTTCCGGCGAGTCGAATAATAGGGTAATTAGGCGTGCGATGAACGATTAAAGGTGTCAATATAACGGTACCTTACTATTAAGATAGTTTTGAGATCCGAATAGTTTTATAGTTTTCTTAAAATCCCAGAAAATCTTGTTAAAACCCTTAAAATTCCTGAAAATTGTTCAAAATTTCATGTAATTAAATGTACTTGCCTTAAAATTGAAAAATATTGCTACTCTTTACATAGTAAATAGATTTTTTTGTCTTAAGCCTCTTCAATCTTCTCAATACTTTTTTCATGTTAGGAAATTTATTTAGATTTGTATACAAATTCTCTCCCTCATTTCCTCATCAAGGAGGAATAATTAGAGGAAAGTTTTCATAAGTTAGATGCAATCTCCTCTCGCAACCCTCGCTCTTTTACGCTTGTTCGCACAACTTTTAACTCGCGATTTCAGCATTCAGCTTCCTATCCGCATTTCGCTTTAGAAAAAGGTAAACTTATAATATATTTAAAACCCCCTTAAGACCCAGCTTTCACTCGATGCTGGGAGCAGAGGGAAATGAAGCTTTAATAAATTTGTATTCGACCTTGGAATTAAAAAGATTGCCAGCAAGCGTCAAATTATGGTATTTGAATGAATTTTTGCGGCTCGCATTGACTGGGAATCTCGTAAGAATAAGCGTCTGAACATCGCGTCGCTCGAGTTTCACAAATTTGATGAAACCTCTCTAAAATTTTCTAACGGATACTCGAAAAAAGAAAAAGTGAATTTATTGGTTCGCGAGTATGAGGAAAAAGTAAAAAAAGAAGACAGGAGAAGAACGTTTAAAAAAAAAACATTGTTTGAAATATTTCGGAATTTAAATTGAAATAAGATCTAAATTAATTTACAGTTATGTCTAAAAATACACGAATGTTCAGATTTTTCCAACTTCAAAGAGATTCCTCTACATTTTTTTGTTTTTTGGAGGCTGGCTCTGGTTACATTTCGGAGTTAAGAGCTAACCACCGAGACGTTAAACCACGGTTCCAGGATATACGGAAATATTAATGGACGCAGCGTGCTATGCAGAAACCGCAAGTAAAATGAATTCTCCACTCTCTACTCTCCATATTCCCATAAAACTGGTCAAGAGTCTTGTCAATCTTCAAATAAATCAACTTAAGACAATTGTCTGGATCTTTAAGATTCTCCCAAAAAAGTAATTAACTTTATAAAAAATTGAAACCTTATAAAGGTTTTAGAAATAATCTTTTCTGACAAATATTGAAAAATTGTATTAGATTTTTGCACTCCACTAATTTCGTAATGCACCAGAGACGTAAATTGATCAATGGACATTTCCTCTTGTCGTTTTGGCCCCCTTCGTGCCATCCATTTGAGCATTGGTTGTCCACCCTCATAAAAGTCTGAAACGCCCTCAGATCTCTCTTTACTTTTTATATA
>JAUESH010000024.1:1820438-1839124 GCA_032275165.1 Synergus magnus | reverse complement strand
GGCACTAGAAAAATCTAAAAGGCGTAACTGGCGTTCAAGTTCGTAGTAGGTAATTATTAATCGAAAAGGCATGTCGTCGGAATCTGGTTAAAGAATTCAGAAAATTATATTATCATGATGCTGAATTAGAAAGTCCTATCTTAAAAAAGTGGTGTAACGAAATGTTTCGAAAAGCCCGCATACATTGTTGTTGCAAACCTGATTGGCTTTTCAATGACTTGAAGTTGTAAGAAAGGAAAAAAACAATCGTGTTGGTTTGCTCTTAACATTTGACGAAAACCTTATATGTAGAACTTTGACTATTTATTCCCTCGTGTGCTTAACAATATAACATTCTATGATTAAAATTATGTTAAGGTTGTTGGTCTACTATTCTTTTTTAGTTTTTATCAATATTTAAATATTGACTATTTTTTATGTTGTGAAAAAATTCTCTCTAGTCCCGCTGGTTATAGAACATCGTTACCTTCAAAATATATTATAACATTCTGTCAATTTCAAGGGATTCGGAAATGTAGGAGTGGAGTGATATTCAATTAAAGTCGAAATGAAGCTATACCTGGATCGTAGATGAAAGTTTAAATCTGTTTGTCTTCCTGGGAAAGAACTTCTTGTGTTTATCACGAATTTCATTTCATTTCTGTAATTCTTCTACTATTATACAAAAAATGTTGTTATTCATAATTAAGTTTTATTAAGGATATACTGACATTTTTCTAGTAGGTTTTAGTATTTAAGTTGTTAATTTACGCACTTTTCGAATAATAAAATACGAAGAACTTGATAATGCAATTTATAAGCTTCATTATACCACCTGAATAATGAAACTAACTGTTATTTCTTGATTAGTATGGGCGATTTTGAATAAATTGAAATTTATTGCAGGAGTAAAAGTATCGAAGTGCGTATGTCAACAACGGAATTAAGAGTGATGAAATTCTATTGTGTTTTAATTTGCCTGATGCAATTATTTAAAGTCTCTGCATAAGCAATGGAAGGATTAATTTCTGCTCTTATCGCATTGTACTGTTTCAGTATTAATGATAATTTATACCCAAGTTGCGCGAAGATTGAGTCCTAGGTCATTTTCCGTGAGAACGATGCCATTAGAATTAATATGCATTTACAAGAGAAAATTGTGTAAACAAAGAAAGATAGTAAATAGCAAAAGTACTCAAGAATATTTCATTTTTTTCATGAAACCCTATAATCCACGGTCATTAGGTATATTTTCATATAATTATAATAATATTGAAGTAAAGAATCGAAATAATTCAAGATACTGAAAATAATGTTACCCACTTTCTAATACTCAAACCAAAACAAATAAGTATTCAAATAAAAAACAGTTTGCCTTTCAGCACTTACTAAAATGAAAGTTCAACATGTTGATTAGCGTATCGAAAAAAAATTCAAACCGTGCCAAGTAAGTAAGAAAATAATTAGCCGGACAATATATAATTAAAGCATTCCAAACTGCAAATGGGAGGTTTCTGTATTATACAAAAAATAAATAATTGCTTCAGAACATTTAAAAAAAATTTTACAATTATTTTCCCGAAAGAAATTTATTATTTGGATGATGAAAGTACCAAGTATCGACGAGAAAGTATGTAAAAAACGAATATTCAGTGTTATTTAATAACACTTGAAAGTACTATATTTGCGCAGTTGAATTCGGTCAAATCCAGTCTGTAATGGCTGTTATTAACTGTCAGAAATGTTTACATTAAAATTTGGTTGGTCTCAAACAAAGTAATGTGTAATTATTGGAGACGTCAGTCATTCTTTATCAGATTTCCTGCTCTCGCCTTTTCTTGTCATATCACTTTTATATTCATGCATCGTCAGTTTCCTGACAAATCACAACTTAATACCCAAAGAAAGCCAGAAGTTTTTTGAGCCTAAGAGGACATCCGTTTTGAAACAAAAGAGCATTTGAAATTGGATGATTCTATTGTTTTTAGGCATTAACAGGTTTTCCGGTTAAATTATTCAATTCACTTAATAGATTTTAGAAGATTTCGACGGATTACCAAGATTTTTCAGGTATTCTTTGATATTTTAAGGGGTTGTCGTGAAATTTCGAGGAATTTAAAGAGATTTCAAAAGGTTTCTAATAATTTCAAGGGATTTTCACGAATTTGATCGGATTTCAAGAGATTTTATTGATTTTCTTGAGGGTTTTTTAAAGATTTTATGATTTTCAAAAGATTTTGTAAAATTTAAAAGGATTTCGAAAGTTTTCGTCAAATTTTAAGAGCAAACCAACACGTGTGCGATTTTTTTTTTCTTTCTTACAACTTCATGTCATTGAAAAGCCAATCAGGTTTGCAACAACAATGCATGCGAGATTTCCGAGTCATTTCGTTACACCACTTGTTTAAGACAGAAGAAAAAAAGTTTAAATATATTTAATATAAGTATACAAAATTTTAAAGGATGAAATGAGATTTCAGTGAGCTTATAAATATTTCCAATAGTATTTAGAGAAGCAGTAATATATGGTAATGTAATGATTAACTCATTAGCGTCCCGAGAAGTGACCCCTCCTCCACTATCAAATATCTTTGTAATTTGCTATTTTTTCTGGTTCCCCATGCAATTTTGCGATATGTTTTCAAGAAGTTGATACGATATGAAAAAATGTGAACTTGACAGATGCAATACGGGATGAACTTGACCCGGCTCTTTCGAAGATCGTTGATCCTGAGGTTCTTTAGATGGTAGTCGAGAGATCAAAACGTAACCTTGCCACGCATTGGAATGACCTCGTAATGCGTTACGTGACCAGTCGATGTATATTGTATAAGGAAGGTTACGCGTAAACGAGTTTAAGAACCGAGGTCTCCGAATCAAGAGAATGCGCTTTCACTGCACAAAGAGAGAGATAGAGAGAGAGAGGAGCCTGGATGAGGATTGGCAGGGGCAAGACGTTGGAGAAGGATCAAGGCTGAATCTTCCCATCTCGCAGACACCTGGCTCTGAGTAACTGGCATGTCTAGTCATAATAATTGCCACGGAAGAAGGAAGTATCAGGCCTCGAGGGTCGATACCAATTTCCTACACACGTAGCGGTATTTTTTTCCTTATTCTCTCGAATTTCAAAGATCCTTCAAGGCTCTTTTATCGATCAAGGATTCCGATTCGGCCCCTAGGATTTACTTCTCTAACTTGACACACATTCATCCAAAACCGATATTTCAAAATTTCTCTAACAAGTTGTGAATTCAAATCTGGGAAATGAGTCTGCAATCTTAGCTCAATTCGCTTCTGAGATAATTGCATTTATTATACTCGTTGAAGTTAATAACTATAAAGTTTTCCAGTATCATTGCTGCGAAACTGTCTAGTGATTATATATTGGATATCTAATTCGCATCGAGAGTACTAATTTCTTTAGTCGTTATTTTACCTGGAATATTATACTTTTCCGTGTAATATGGAAAGTGCTCTTTATATTGGTAAACTGTATCATATTTTTCTTTATAATGCTCGTTCTGAATCATATAAATACATATTTTTACAATTACTTCAAAGGTTACTTGAGATGATTGTGCGTGAAAATTTACAACGAAGGTGTGCAATTTTCATCGGTCAAGAGTAAATCAATTTCATGATATGGTTGAGCATATAGAGAAAATATGATTTCTTCATCTTCAAGTCTCTATTTATAGTCATAAGTTCCATTTGGAAAAATATCCAACGACATTGATTACCTTAATCCCAAAAAATGAATAGCAAGAAATTCGATTTCGTAGAAGGTGGTCTCATAAAGTTTTACGGCGAGAAATCCTGCCATTACTTTAAATCCGACTTACCTGCTGTCGTAAGCCTCAAATGTAAATAAGTTCAATTAATTTCATGTAGTTAATCAGTCAGAGATATTACCAGTCAATAAATCACAATAATTTACGTATTTTTCGCATATTTGAGCACCTGAAGAATTATGAAGGTTAACTTCTATATACATGCACTTTTACTTTTTCTGGCTAGCACTAAAAACTACCAGTAGCATGGATGCTATAATTAATCAGCATTCTTTCTATGCAATCGTTAGTTGCATAATGATAATAAAATAAAAAAATTGTTGCCTTAAATAATAAACTGTTGCCTTGAAAAGCACCAAAGTCGATTTCTTCACACTCTGTATTAATTTTGTGGTTAGTAAGGCTAGTTTACGAATCAATAAATTTCAGTTATACCTTTGTTAATTACAACCTCTCTATACTTGAGAGGTTTCGTGACGAAAGTCATTCAAGGAATCAGAAAAAGTCATGCTACTGATTCCGATGAAAGAATGTTAACACACAGGAATATGTGGATGGGAAAAGTGTATAAATACATTTTATTCTTCTTTCTGTACATGGTTCCGTATAAAAAGTGAAAATATTTTATTGTTACCTCTGCCAATAGTTGTGTAAAAAATAATTTTGCTTCAAAAATGCAGAGTTTGTAGCATTGTCTGCTTGACTTTCTAGAATCAAGGTACAGCGCCAATTGCGAAAATCTTTCCCTGACCTTCGCTTGAACTCTTATAAATAAATTTTTACGAAATTTGCAAGACCGCATCTGAATTACTGTGTCGTGTATTTAGTAAGGGAAAGTAGGGCTCAAAATGTGCTCAACCACCTTAATTGAATAACTTACCTAAAATCATGCCTTTTTTCTTCCCTGAATATTCATTATGTATGTAATATTTACACTCTACCTACAAACTATGTACACCCAGAGCCACATTCACCTTAACAAATATCACAAATCGTGTTCTGTGTTTCTTCGCCGTGTCCAAAAATCACCCAGGGTATGGTAAGAGTAAGTTGTGTCAATTGTTGAACATAAATATAGCGTTTATTCACTGATAAGTTAGATGCATGGATGCATGGAAATGAGGATGTAAGGAATGGGTTCGCGTGCATTAGGAGGATTTTGCGTGTCGATGAATGCGCAGGCCATCCAGTATTAAGGGAGGCGTTGCTTGTCCATTTATTTACAGAGTGTTGATTTTTGCCAAGACGATTTCCTCACTTTGGATTTCCAATTATTGGTTTACCTGAATTGGGTGGCACAAATCCAAAACCGCTGGCGCCTACTATTACCCCACTCGTCTCTGCAGGGTTCGATGCTGGCCCAGGAGGAAAGAGTACTGGACCTGAAAAAAGTTGAGAAATATCATAAAGTTGTCCTTCAGCAAAAAGGAGTCTGAAAAATATCCATTTTTCAGGATAACTTTTTGCATACTCGTTAAATTCTTATTCCAAGTGGCGAAATCGAGCTATATCAATCGACGATTAACATTCGCGAATAGAACAGGTTATTTATTCGCTTGCATGATTTGATATTTCCTCTCGCGCTGCGCATAACATTGAATTTGCCATACGTTTTGCACAGTTAGAATAATTACTCTAGAATTTCATGTGGATCGTGAAATCATTTCATAAAAATGTAGCCTTCATGGTCGTTGATCCTCAGTGACCTACCATCGCATGTTTCCAGGGTCGAGATTGGATTATTGGTTCGGAAATCGATTATTTTGTTTAAAAGGGCGATTATACGCTACTTTCTAAGTATCTTGAAGTATCTTATTAGCTCAAATTGTAAGGAATTGTGATAATTTGAAATCTAAGTTAACATATAAGGCATTCGGTAATTGGCACTTATTCACTTGTTTGAACAGTCTTTTTTTTCGTCTGACAATGAGAAATATTCACTGAGAATGGATTGAGTTCTTAAAAGCAATCTGCATTTTAGAGTTTATTTTTAGTTTCAATGGAAAAGTTCCATTGAATAAGTTCGTTCTTAATAAAATTATTAAAGCGTACAATTTTCTGCTCAGTCATAAAATCTACATGTATTATATGCAACTCATTGTAGCAGAAACGTTGAAAAGTTTTCAAGTGACGTGTTTCTTTATGAGAATTGGACCGTAAAATCGAACTTTAATCAAAAGTTCAAGAGCAAACATCTTGAAACTAGTAGGCAGAACATTGATATTAAACATTTGCTCTGGTTCTACCAACAATATTCATGTCATTGCCATTCTTGTTGCGTCAGTTTCTAGATTCTTTCCTATGCAGTTATAATTATTCTCCTACAGATAAATTTCTGCATGGATAATATCAGTCGATATCATATGAATCTTCATTCATCTAATCAGGTATTTAAATCTCCATTCAATGAATCATTTGATCTTGAACTACAAACATGCATCTCATAAAACTATTACAAGAATATATGCTTAGTTTCAGTACGGATAATTTATTAAACTGGTAAATACTACTTCAAATTAATTGATAAAACTCATTAACGATTTTTTACGAGATAGGATAACAAAAAAAAAGTTATTCTAAGAAGATACATATATATTGTGCAAGATCTTAGAGCATTAATTATGTAGTGATTGCATTTAAATGAATATTTGCTTCTCATATTGAAAATCAGAAATAATGCAGTGAAATGTAACGATTTCTTCGACATGCTTTCACTCGTGCTTGGGTACAAGATTGGAAATGAACATTTTTCGATAATTCGAATTTTTTCGCGCAGTTCTGATTATACAACTACTAACGAAGAAAAACATTATATATTAAGAAATCTAATGTGTGTGAATGAGATAGAAAGCACAATCTCGTGCAATTCGTTTTTCACGATTCGAGACAATGGTATTTAACGGATACGAGTCTCTGCAAATTTCTAGAGTCGATCCAACGGGAACATAAACAGTCAGTGGGTGTCGAGTTCTTTTAGTGCAATTCACTTGAAAATCGATCGATTATCTGACGATAAATCTCGACTTACACAAAACTGTATTAATTATCGGTACTTAACTCCTATTTGTAGATGCTTTTGTAATAATTTGAAACCGATATTGGCTGAATAATCAATTTTATTTGTTCCATAATAGCATCGTCACGACTTGCCATTTATGATCTAACTGAGAAACGGTACGGTTCCAGTATTTATGGTTAAGTGTAAAATAATCTTCAAGGTATGATTGTCCATTAGCAAATATTAGCAAATTGTAAGATACTATCTCCGATATTGTAACATCTCTTGATTTATTGTAAATTGCTGACTAGTCAAATAAATCGAAGCACAAAAGAAAGACATAAAAAAGAGAAATGCTAAAAGTCCTCAATAGGGTTAATGAAAAGCGATTAATCAATCTGTTGTTATCATAAAATTTAATGAAACAGTTATAGTTAGTGGATATAAAATTGCGGAATTTCATTTCATCTTTACTGCGAAGTTTGAGATTATTTCGTAGGAAGTTCGAGCAGCAATTAATTTTTAAGTAGAGCAGGAGAAATTGTCGTTAATCATACTCGCACAGGAGCAAATTACACGATAAACTATTTTGTTTGAGCTTTAAGCGGCGTTTGTTTTATACCATGTTCCTAATTCTTGCAAAACAAGTGGCAGCCACTGTTCATGTTTTGCAATTGAAGTAAGACTCAGCTAATTCACCGAGGTGCAGGAAAAAGGTTTCAAAGACATATGTTAAGATATATTTGCAATCTTCAGAAGCACTCAAAAATTTTTAAATGTATAAAATATGTGCAGGGTTCCCACAGACTAATGTACCTCAAAAAAGTGACAGAGAAAATAGAAATTGACTTTTATGCTGTTATTTTTGTCATATTACATATATAGCTTTTACAGTTTATTTAACAGATTTTAGAAACTTTCGAAAAATTTTGAAGCATTATAAAGAATTTTAAAGACTTCATAAAATTTTATGAGATTTTAAAAAAAGTTTAGGGAATTCAAAGAATTTTAAGGAATTTTAAAGTTCCTTGTGGAATTTTAAGGGATTTTAAGGTGTTTTCAAGAATTTTAAGAGATTTTTAAGAAAGTTTAGGGAATTCGAAAAATCTTAAGGAATTTTGAAGTTCCTTGTGGAATTTTAAAGGATTTTTAAAAGCTTGTGAGAATTTTAAGAAATTTTGATTTTTTAAAGTGATTCTGAAGGATTTTAATGTTCCTCATTGACTTATAGTGACTTTTTCTTAAAAAAGTGACTAAAAAGTGACTTGCAAGAAAAAAGTGACTAAAAGTGATTTAAGTGACTGTGTGGTAGCCCTGAAGATGTGTACAAAATTTGTCATATGTGCACATATGACAAATGTCACAGGCATGAAAATTATGCGTCTATCTTTATATTGCAGTAAAGTCACGTGCTCTTGCTTTTGTTGCTTGGTGAACTTCTCAGGCCTATAAGATTATATGATTACGCGAGAGTTCGTTTATGAGTATGTATGATTGAATAACGTTGAACCACTGTTCATAGTGAAGTCACGCACGATATTACGCGAGCATGTATAAACTGAGATTGTGGGGGGCGGGCGATTATTGAAAATATGTGAGATAAGTTCTTTTCTCCTTTCGGTGTCCCTGCATTGTCATATATCTTAGATACAACGTCTCAAGGCGCCGCGATCAAACCTACTTCGTGCTGCACGCTTCACGATAATCGAAAATCGATCTGGTTTTGACGAATAACAATTTAACTGTTGTAAGAATGTAAGGGGGCAACGGATTGTGAAAGTTTCTTTTAATGTTACCACGTGACAAATTTCCTATTTGAGTTGTGACATTTAGATCTCTACAATACAATTTCGCGAAAAAAAAATGTAATTATGATATGATTATTTGGTAATAGTTTACCTGTGTTTGACCTTGGATCCCTCATTCCTGAAGTGAGTCGAAGGTAAGGTCCAAAACCGGAAAATAGTTGACTATAGTCCTGAGCAAAAACTGTGGCAACGAGGGCCAAAATAAATGCGACTAGGGTAATCTGAAAAATGAAAAAAAAACATGTTCATTAGTCTTTGACGACTGAATGTTCGTATGAAAATTATTTTTGACTCTGAAATTATTGTTTCAATTCAAAGATAATTACAAAGTGCTACTTTCTAGGTGGATGAATCGACATAAATACAAGTGAAGACTCTTCCATTGAAGATTTACTGTCGGCTGACAAATCGACATAAACCGGAAAAGATTGTAATGGAGTGTCGGAAGCGGCTGTTACGCCTAGTAAGAGGTTATTATGAGGTGGAAGAAATCGTTCCGGAAGCATCTTGAAGGTATAATTAATAGCTTTGAAAGGCACCCATTCCCAGTCGAATCCACTACATTATAACGTTATGTATAAGGCGTGTAAAAATGTGTGTGGAATATTGTTTTAAATGCGCCAACGAAAGATTGGTACAAGATCTCCATCTCATATAAATTTGTCTTAGGCGAAATTATGCATGTTCCGAGGACGAAACAAAGACGGTCAAGTGTAGCGCATGTACCCATAATTCATAACATTTATACTACATAAATACATGTAAAGTAGATCGTACTTGTTTACTACTTTTGGTTTTTTTGTAATTTCGAGAACTTGAAGTAAAAGGCATCAGGTAATGAAAGGAGAAAGAAAGAAGAATGAAAGAATACACAAGACTTAAAAGAGCATAAACCAGTTTCGCATCATAAATCGCAGCGCTTTTAGAAATTCGAAATGCGATTTCGAACATAAATTTTAGAAGTTGTCATCATCACCGTGTACGAGAAAATATTTATATGCTTGTTATATAAGTTGATGAAACGATGGAACAACTTAGATAACTAATGAAACCTTAGTCACGCCTATCAAATGTTTAGGATCTATTTAAACATGAATTACATTTTACACTCTTCTGATAGAAGAATTACGAAACTGAAATGTTGTCAGAAACATAAAATTTCCACCTCTTACTCAAGTTTCCATATACTTAAAATGTTGACTGTCTCAGGATTTAATAACCTTTTGTCACTTCTTTCTTTGTCTAATAATAGATCTTTTTAACCCAAGATTAAGAAACTAACCTTTCCAATCCATTCATTACTTTTTTTTCCCACTTTATTTACTTATTTCGCAAAGAATTTTTGATACGAAGTACGAAATATTGGATAAAAAGGACTTGTTAAACTACGCGTGTACCTAGAAGTCAAGAAAGAAACTTTCCGCGATTATGGACTCGTGACC
The DNA here is from genome assembly GCA_032275165.1 of Synergus magnus. Taxonomy (NCBI): domain Eukaryota; kingdom Metazoa; phylum Arthropoda; class Insecta; order Hymenoptera; family Cynipidae; genus Synergus; species Synergus magnus. The sequence goes on along the minus strand of JAUESH010000024.1, from coordinate 1,829,106 downwards.
TTTGTGAACAAGAATATTGCAAATAATTTTATGGATCGCATTATCCTGTTGATCGACAAAAAGATCTGGGAAAACGTGCATCAAAGAAAAAACGATACAAATGTTACTGGCAGCGAATTTCGCGAGTTTAATTGACATCCGAACGTATCCGACGGCTTACGTGAACACTATCACGATTTTTCGGCGTGTTCTACGCGGGAATAGACTTTCACGTTTCTTGTTGTCAGACCATAGCGGGTCTCATGCTCAGCTCGAGTCTCATTGTCTCCCTAACTTTAATTGGAATCGCCACATTTTCACAACTGACCTACGAGAACGAATTGACCCTTTGTCACGCAACAGCAAAGAGCCTTTAAGTGAAAATATATGCACATAACATCTTTAATTAATAATATTCAAATAAAAAAGATAAGAAGTTACACGACTTTAATTTGAAATTCAACAATTTTAGGCTCTTCAAGAAATTTTTTTCAATTTTAAGACGAGTAGATTTGATTACATCAAGTTTAGATAATTTTTTATGAATTTTAAAGGTTTTAACGAAATTTCATAAGGTTTTCAGTAATGTTAAGGAATTTAAAGGGATTTTAGACCATTTATTATGATTTTAGTACTATCTTAAAAAAGTGGTGTAACGAAATGTCTCTAAAATCTCGCATACATTATTGTTGCAAACCTGATTGACTTTTGAATGACTTGAAGTTGAAAGAAGAAAAAAAAACTAATGGCGCAAAGAAATTTCACGAAAACCTTCGAAATCTCTTATTAAAATTCGTTAAGATTTCTTCAAACTCCCAGAAACCCCTTGAAATCCCTTAAAAATCCACAAAATCCATAAAAATCATGAATCTCTTGAAATCCAAGTTAAAATTCGCAAAAATTTTTTGAATTTTACAAAATCTTTTAAAAATCATATATGTATAGAAAATCTTTTGAAATCCCTCAATTACCTGACAAACTTTAAAATCCTTTAAATCTCATAAAACATTTTAAAACTCATAAAACTCTCGTGAAATCCGTTAACTCTATGAAAATGTCTTAAATTTTCTAGAAATTTCTTGACATTACTTAAAATATTACAATAACATAAAATCTCTTTATATCCTTTAAAATCCATTAAAATTATACGAAATCTCATCAAATTCCATGAAATCCTTTAAAATTTCACAAAATTTTTTAAGAATCACATAAATTTCTTCAATTCTTTATATGTAATTCTTCAAAATTCCACATCATTTAAAATATTTTAAAATCCCTTAAAATTCCTCGAAACTCTATGAAATTAAAAATCCCTTAAACTTCCTAGAAATCTTTGAAACCTCTTAAAATTCCTCGAAATTTCACGACAAGATTTAAAATGCATTAGTTATAAGATTATTATGTATATGTAATTTGCATTGACATGATTCCTTTAATTATTGATGTATTGGTAAGAGCTTCTCTTACGCAATAAGTTTGACAGATTGACTGATGAGTCTCATCTGATGATGATTGGAGAAAATTACAAAAGTTGCTTCTGTTTTTCAGCATTAACATGACTCCTTCTATAAAGGTACGAATGCGCGAGGTCGCCCACGTTGTGCGACACACATGTGCGATCACCGTGACCTGAGATTACGCCGTCGCGATATTTCGCTAAGACGTTATTAATCACAGAAAGAAGCGTTAATACATTCTAATATCTGATAATGTCTCTCCTACTACAAATTTTATCATTTCCACAAGTTAGATTCCCGTAATTCATATGCCAAAAATGAAATGCATTATTCATGTCACCGAAATGCTTCATCTGTGCGAGATAATTGTTTCTTCATTACATTTAAATAAATAAAGATCAGCTGTAGAATAAATTTATTTATCGATGGTTATCATGTCGAGTCGCAAGGATTAAAAGTTGGTTGCGCCAAGTTTGTTTAAGAAATCTCAACTTGGATGCATATCTCTCAATACTTAGTTCCGTTTACGTCTATTTACCTATGTACTTATTGATATCTTTATGCGTCATATCCGGGAATTATGATTCGATTGTTCAATAGACAGTTGATGAAAATGGGTGGAATAGTAAAATAAATTTAAAATGAGGCCTTTCAGTTATTGCAATGCTGCGGGTAATTACCGACATTGAGCTGATAGAATAAATAGATATGTTCTCTGTGCTAAATCAAAAGCGGGCGGACTTCCGCGTAGCGTCAAGTGAAACTACACGTGCTTATCGAACTTTTACCCTATTAATATTAGTAAAGCGGCACTGCAACTGGTCTATGCCGTTTGCTATGCTGAAAGACTTTACAACTTGATAAAAGTGACATCTAATGTGACTTTAATTGAAATGTAAATGTCTAAATGAAGAATAATTAATTTAATATTGTTTGTCATGCAATTATTCAACGTGTGTAATAAGTGGGTGTACATTCTGTAAAATGTCCATACTATGTAAATCCGCCTTTACATGTGTTAATACATCATATGGATTTAGAGAATAACGAGCCCGTTGTTTGAAAATGGTACGACCATATTTATCCTATTTACTCGCAGGCAGTGCTTATAGGATGTAAACTAAATCTTCCGTAACCAAATTGCTCTGGCGTGGCGTCTCAACAAATCATGCAAACATATACGACAAGCAGAGCTACTGAATTTGCGATTCCTCGTTTCGTATTATTTTCAGGACCCAAAGACTGGGCATCATCATTAGAAATTCAGTTGGGGAACATGTGTGCAATAGAAGAAACGTTGCGAAAATGGCGAACGCGAGAAAGTCGGCCATGCCTAATCTCACCGCTTGTGAATTTTGATAGCTAATGACTTGAATTATTTCAGATTTAAATATTTAAAAACTGTATGCGCATATACATAGTTGTGAAAAGGAAGCGTGGTATACAATCGGAGAGAGAATTAACTTGTTCATACACATGTCACTTCAATGTGCACTTATCAAATAAGTAAAGCAGGATATTGAAGTCAGAGAATGTTTCCAAGTGCTAAAAGTTTTGCGAAAGGCCACGAATTATATAAGATTAAGCACCCGCAGTCACCTTTACACCTCAGGTCTCTAAACTTGCTGTGTTACTTGTATCGGTTTGATCTAAAACGCCAGAATCGGTAACCGTACTTTGCGTTCGACAGCCTTTAAATTGTTCTCCCTATTTGAGTGTACCGTGTAATTTTATCATTGTTAATCCGATACAAGGCAAGAACTCGCAGCTATTGAGCTTCCTTAACTTGATATATAGTTATGGACTAAATTATCAGTGCACTCATGTAAAAGGCATGAATTACTTCGCGGGGAGGAGAAAATACAACCTTTGGGAAGAAGAACCGTGTCATTAATTTCTTAAAAATTGAGTTTCATAAAGATATAAATTGTTGAAACCATCTGAAAGCTCACAATATGAATTGAGAAATGAACAACATTTTAAATTTTGTATCATATATACTCGTAGTTTAGATATTACGTGAATTTAGGCGAAAGTGAACCAGTTGTTATCAATTTTCATAAGCACTCCACCCGCATGATACCGGAAAATTGCAGCAATCGACTTGCAGCTATTTCCAATCCCAGAAATGGGATTTACCCGCTTAAAAAATAATTTATGTTCTACACAGTTATTTTTACGGTAAAATCATGATTTAACAATTTAGTTCACAGACTGCACAAAAAAGTTGTTAGCAGAGGCATAAAAATGTGTGGTAATAGAATTAAAAAAAGTGTTTACATAAAAAATACTTAGTCTTAAATCTTTTAAAGAAAACTTTCATTTCATTCGATTTTATTATTCAAGTGTTCCCTTAATCCACAAAATCTCTTTTTGGGACTACATGCGTATTTTATAACTGATGTAATACAAAATCACTAATGACATAACGCCACAATCGCATTTTAAATCACACAGGGCGTCATTTGAATCATCAGAGCGTAGGCGCTTCATTTCCAAGTAATCTCACTGAAAATTCAGAGAGTTAGTGAAAGCGAGAGTCTGATTCAACTCTGCCTTCCCTGTCGGAAATATCAGTTTACATCTTTTATCGTGCATCTAGAAAAAACACCCTTTATTGTATCAATTTTTATAATACTAAATAGAAATCATCGGTCTAGCAAAAATAGAAAACTCTTGAAATAAAACTAATTAAATATATGAAATATACAGGACAATCGCATTAGAAAGTTGAATACGCTCTTCCATAAAATAAATCAGACCCTAATAAGAGAAGTGATTTTGGCCTAATGGTTACATATTGCAAAGTGAATTCTTATCTGATTGAAATTAAGTTTTCTTTATTTTGTTATAAACGAATGAATCAAAGGATTCGAAGATGTTGAAAGGCATTAATCTTAAAAATTGCTTTGAATTTAAACTACTTTCTCTGAATGTGCTATTTAATTACTACATCGAGACGCGATTAACCCTGTTTTCATGATCTGAATTTCAAACAGAACTTTAACGAAGGCGATTGGAACTAGGGTAGTAAATATCAATAAATTGATATCCAAACATGAATTCAGGCGGAAGAGACATTTAGTTGTAGATGCAGTGTCTACATATACCTACGGATTAAGTCATGCTTAGGCAACTTCGTCAAAGAGTCAACATGAAAACGAAAAACTCAGAGAACCCGTTCCTGTATAAGTTACAGTACTCGAAGTCCTTAACGATGGGATAATTTGCTGCTTTCCAATAACGTTGTTGACCATATATCTTGAACGATTCAGTCGTGTAGCCGAACTCGTTACAAGTAGGTTCAATGCAAATAGTCAGCGGGGTAAATATAATACTAAAACCTTTAGAAAAAACAAAAAAGAACTGTTAAGATATAACAATGCATATTAAAATATTTATAGCAATAGCAAACCAACACTTCTAGGAATTTTAAGGTATTTTTCGAAGGTTGTCGTAAGGTTTTAAGGGACTTTATGTGTTTTTCTAATTTTTAAAAGATTTTGAGGAATTTTTAAGGATTTCATAGAATTTCATAAGATTTCTAAGGATTTTAACAGATTTTTAATGTTAAGAAATTCCAAGAGGTTTTCAGGAATTTTTAGAGATTTTTGCGGATTTTAACTTGGATTTCAAGACATTCATGATTTTAATGGTTTTTGTGGATTTTTAAGGGATTTCAAGAGGTTTCTGGAAGTTTTAAGAAATCTTAACGAATTTTAATAAGGGATTTCGAAGGTTTTCGTGTAATTTTTTTGCGCCATTAGTTTGTTTTTCTTCTTTCAACTTCTAAGATTGGATATTCTTAAGCAGAGTGTAAGAGGGAATTCAAGAAGCTCGGATTGAGTCATCATATAAAAGTTTATGCGAAGGTTTTCAACAAGAAGTTACCATTTAATCTTGTTCTTCGAGTTCATATCCCTGATATAAATTAAATGCTTTTATGAAATACTTCATTAGAATCATTAAATTATCATTATTTGTTCATAAGTGGAAATCATGAGCAATACTGATATTAAGAAATAGAAGTGTTTCGAATGAAAGAGTTCAGAAATGAATATCTTTTAAGAAAACGTAGCTTCTAGTTTATTAGAATCTTTCTAAGATTCAAAATGACAGCGTTCAGAAACTAAAGCACAAACTTTTCCCTTGAGTTTTTAGTTGGTTTTAATTACCTGAATGTATGAAATATGAATAAATGCAAAGAAAAAAAAAACGTTATCTTAGAAACTTCTAATTTTAAATTGTAAATTAAAGTAGACTCGTGTTATCCTAATCAAATTTTAATAATAGGACTGAAGAGCAGCTATTACGAATTGTTAGATCAAGAAGTGATATGGAATGTGCACGTGGACGTCGTCAGAGCGTGAAAATCACGCTTGGCATCACGAGCGAGATTATGGCCGTGTTAAGAACGTCGAAGCCATTAACGAAGCATCGATAGAACTCAAGCGAGATCAATATCTTCCCTGTTAAGAATTTTCATTGAACTGAGAGACAGATGTCAGTCCTTCGATTGAGGATCAAATGTTCATTAGTTCAATTAATGTTTCTTGTGTTTCGACCGAGGAAAAAAGAGAAAGGCGATATTCCTTCCGTTTAACTAATGGAAGTGCAATTATTTTCAGAATCGCTTACTAGGACAAGAAAATATATTTTTTGACTAATTGATAGATAAAACGATATTAATATCCGTACAAATTTTCATATAGGTCTTAAAAAACGGTATGTTAGCTTAGAACTTGATAACTAAATAACCGGATTTAAAGAGTTGCCACATGAACTAAACGAGATTGATTAAAGTGGGCGATTTTGCATATTATATGTATATACCGATTCATTTAGCTGATCACCTGGAATTTTATTTGCCCGCAATCATGCACTCAGAACCAGTCAATGTCTTCTCTGTGGAAAATGGAATGGACATAAGATAGGGACCTTAAGCCTCTGGAGAATGTTCGAAGGTATGATCAAACCGCAAGACTCGTGTAAATATTGCACGTAAGTAACGCAACGATGAATTATCGTCAGCTGCAGTTAAACGTTAAGTATTGTCATTAGAACTACTTTTTATTAAATGTAGGCAACCAGATGAAAAAGAGAGAGCATTGGCTGATTATAGTGGTTATAAAATTAAGTAAAAAAGGTCGGCAAAGACAAAATCCACCACCAAATTCGATTAAGTGATAAGCATAAAAGCATTGCATTTCAACGTTATAGATATTACACCATTTCTAATTATTTATAACATGCGGTATAAACTAAACTATTTTTCTTGTGTAAAATTGCATAAGATTGGCATAAGAAATATATCTAACAGGCGAGCCCCTTCACGTGTATGAAATAATCCAATTCAGAAATGAGGGCTTGTCTCGAGACTAGTGCTTCATACGTAATCGAAACCAGATTATCACCAAAAAGATGTAATGTCTCGAGATAATGTAATAATTAATGCATTTGAGAAAAGCTGTTTGTCGTGCATGCATATATCGCAGTTAGAACTGGATCACTTCTTGTTTGAATTGCATAACCATGCAGTCTGGATTTTCATCACGTGACTACGTGTGAATAAATATGAATGTCCATTGCATACTCGAAAAGTGTATTTCGTTAATCCTGTCGGTTGACTTTCACACCGAACATTTTTCTGTTGAAATAATTCTAGTGATTTAAAACAACATCCTCGTTCAGAAAAAGTCTTCTAAAGATAAAACGATTGTAAAATTGAAATATAAATTATGGTTTATCAATTCAACTCATTGTTCTACTTGTCTAACCGCATTGCGATTTTAAGTATGTATAATTCAGCTCATAAAATGAATTTTATGATTCTAAGAATTGCATTTGCCGGAATAAAAGTAAACGGGGAAAAATTTAGTGACCCAAAGTCACGGACAACAATAATAAGTCCTCTTCGTATAGGTGAATGAGCAACCGTTGAATCGTATCGTATCGACAAAGCCTGGGGCAAGGCCGGAGAGCCGGACTTGTCTCGCCGTGGGCCACGATCTCCATGATCTTATGAATGAGCCGCCGTGACTTGCGGAGTTATAGTGTTACTCGCGCATTTTACTCGTACGTAATGTATTTTCTGTGGCCATGAACGTCAGTATTAATAAGGTTCCCATTATAATGATATTATCAAGAATATTTCAATTCTAGGTAATAGAACTTGAAGAAAATGAATTAAAATAAGGTCATATAATAGATAAGAGTCAAATGAGAACAAATGTAATAGAGATTTGTCGAATAAACAAAAAGAAAGAATAGTGAGACCAGTGTGAACATTGCCTGACCGGGACTACCCATTTCTACTGGCATCTACACTACTTTCTCATATTCGTATTAATGGTCTTTCACAAGCTTCAAATTTTCAGTGAGTAAATCGAAATGAACAAATGAATAATAAAAGAAGTAAAATAACCGACTCAAAACATCCACTTCTACTGCAATATACACTTTCACAATAGTCTTATCAGTCGAGTTTTCAATTTCAGCTTTAAATCTCTTCAGATCCGTTAAATCTCCTGAAAATCTCTTAAATTTCCTAGATATTTCTTGACATTCCTTAAAATACTACAATACATATATAATCCTTTTATACCTTTTAAAATCCATTAAAATTGTAAGAAATCTCATCAAATTCCATGAAATCCTTTAAAATTTCACAAAATCTTTTTAAAAACACATAAATTTCTTAAATTCTCTGAAAATTCTTTAAAATTCCGCATCATTTAAAATATTTTAAAATTCCTCAAGATTCTACGAAATTAAAAATCCCATAAACTTCCTAGAAACCTTTTGAAACCTCTTAAAATTCCTCGAAATATTACGACAAGATTTAAAATCCCTTAAAATCTCATAGAATTCTTAAAAATCTTTGACAAACTTTAAAATGCTTTAAATCCCATGAAATATTTATAAAGTAATAAAAATTTCTTGAAACCCGTTCAAATTTGTGAAAATCTCTTAAAATTCCTAGAAACTTTTTGAAATTCTTTAAAATTCTGCGATAACATTTGAAATCCCTTTACGTCCCTTAAAAATCCATTACAATTATTAGAAATCTCATAAAATTCATTGGAATGTCTTAAAGTTCTTAGAAACCTCTTAATATTTCTAAAAATTTCAAAGCATTTAAAATCCCTTAAAACACCTTAGCTTTAAAAAATCTCTTAAAATTTCATGAATTCCGTTAAAATTCCGCGAAATATCCTGAGATACCTTAAAAT
>JAUESH010000024.1:1789579-1813319 GCA_032275165.1 Synergus magnus | reverse complement strand
AAAAATATGAGTGTGACATTTTTGATCCGGCCCAATACAGAAAGATACTAACAAAAGATAATTTTAAAAAATTTCCCGAGTTTGACCCTTCTCTGCAAAGAAATTTAAAGGGATTTGGCGAGATTTCATTGGATTTTCAAGAATTTTAAAGTATTTATAGAGATTTCATGGCATTTTAAGTAATTTAAAAGGATTTAATTAATTTTGTGTAATTTTAAGGAACGTTAAGAACTTTTCAAGGATTTCAAAGGATTTTACGAAATCAATAAATAAAAAAACAGTTTCTGTACTTTGGTTTCTATTCTTTGGCATTATAAACAAAAAAAATCGAAACAAACAAAATTTGTCGGAAAAGACGTCTGAAACTTCAGTCCAATTATTTTCTGAAGCATTAATCCAAAGGTGTCAGACTACTACCTTAATCATTAACCATTCTTCACCTTTTTCCTCAGTTTCAATGGAGCATTCATATTTTTATATAAACCTTATGCATTACAAGAGACAAAGGAAAATCTGAATGCTTCGAGGCTCCTTGCACTCGATCTAATCTCTGAATGTGAAAACTCATCAGATGACGTTCTCGGAAATCATGCATGTATTCTCCTCAAATATTAATTCATTTCTGCAGAATAAAATTACATCGTTGAATGGTAAGAGATAAAAAGGAGATAATATCCACGTGGCAATTTTTTTTTTTTCAAAATGTACTTCTAGATATTAAAGACTTCCGCTGTGCATTTTTCACTAGCAGTGATGTGTTGGATGTATTCCGGGTCTTTATACGTGATATGAATATATGAGAACGACATTTATAAGATACGCAATTTTCAAGGCTGCTCGTAAAAATCAGCTTCTTTAGTTAAACATTATGCTATAAAATGTTTCATTAACGCTGAAGATCGTAACTACTTTCATAATTATCCTCTCGCATTGATAATTTTTACAGTAATACTTAATTTTTCAGCTTTTGGTCTGTCTCTATCATAATTATTTCAACTGAAGTCATAGGAAATTGTACATGAAGTAATCTGCATAATCGTATAAGGCAGCGTGTATAACAATTACTTAATTAAGATATACTATAGCGATTGGTTCGTCGGTCTTTGATAAAAGAACGAAAGAAAATAAATACAATAAATGCTTCACGTGTGTGCCCGTGAAACTAGTTTTTACCGTTTATGGCTAATACGCGAGAGCAATCAACAATAATTGTTCTCACGTAATTAATTGTGTAACAAGCGCAATCGAGGCAATCGCTCTTGTTCGTTCGAAGATCCGTCTGAGAATCCCGCGTAGTGATGCGGAAGTCTTTAATAATCAGACAGAGAATGCCCCTTCTCTCTGTCAAGGTAATTCTCATTATTTTCTCAGAAATGGAAGGCAAAATTCGCTAGAATTACAATAATGACACTTGTCGAAAGTAATGCATTCTTTTCTTCATATTTTTTAGCACTTCACAGAAATGGGACTCGTAATTAATTCAATTGACTCTAGAAAAAAAGTATGAAGTAGTTCACTTACATCACAGACTAATTTTCTATGGTAACGATTATTGACACTACGAAACTGTTTCAAAGCATCTGTTGTTTTGTTCCAGTAAAAAGTTAATTCACATAATTTTCTACGCCTGAAGTTAAGTTCTTTTGTTATCCTTTTGTATTCTCTTGTATGATTTTTAAAGAATAAACGTTTAGAAAATAATGGAATCCGACGCAAGAAAAACTTATCGACTTTTTGTACAAGAAGGAAGACTTCTTGGAGTCGATTAACGTTGCATAAATAAGGTAGCGTGTAATTCTAGGTATCATATTAGGCAGTGTGATATATAATGTATGATATTGATGTACCATAGTAGGTACACTATTATGTATTCTGGTTTTAGAAAATAAAAATTGTTGAAGATCATCATAGAGTTGATCACGTAGGCTCTATCCGACCTTTATTGGAAAGAAAGATTAGTTCAATTCATGGCTTTTTTCAATACCAACTTAAGGAAGGCTAGAGCGTGAATGATAGATTAGCCTTAATTTCCTAAATTCGATTCATTCGGCGAGGTCGACTTCAGGTACTCACTGTAGGTAACATTATGCAATCGTTAAAGTCACTTTTTCATTCTCAATCTTGTTTTAAATCTATTTTTGATGTCTTTTTTACATACATCTTTAATATGCAAAAAGTGTGGTTTAATTGAATGGAATAATGATTAGAGATAATAAATCTTGCGAAAAGATAAGATTTTATAGCAAGTTGATCATTGATCAGTGATGGTATAAGGAATTTCTAGTTGAAGAGATATAGGATAATTATTTGCACCTAATTCGTCTTGAGAGTATAATTGCTTCTAATTATTTCGTTCCGAATTCAGTTAATCGTATCTGATAGAGTCATTTGTAATATATTGATTCACAATCCGAAAAATTACTCTATTATCTATAGACTATTTTGACCTTAGTCATGATTTTTCCTGTTGTATTAATGTAAATAAGAAATGTTGATTACTTCTTCCATCAAAGCTTTGGTCTAATGACTAAAAGAAACGCAGACTTTTCATTTCCTGATTATTCGATCACGATTCAAGTTTTTCTTAATTTGAGGTCACGAGAAATGAAACCTTAGGAGAATAGAATAATATTAATATATAAACTTAAGAAAAAGAGGGCTGAGAATATAAAAAGTATTCTGTAGGTGACGATTTTTTATTCGATTAATTATTACTCTAATTATTATTTAATCCAGAATAATATAAAAAAAAAAATATGACAACCCCAATCACTCTTATAGTTAGTCAAATTATACTAATTTAAACCACGAGTTGCTTGCTACTGATTCTGATCAAGTATCTCATATCCATTATCCATTACATGTTCCTCGCAACTCCGTGGTTTCAAGTTTCTAACAAGATTGAACGATAATAATCACACCTTAGGCCGTAAGATATTATTGCGATAAGAATCGTTGGATCAATGAATATAAGATCTCATTATCTGTCACAGTATATTTCGGTAATTTTATTTTGAATAACGACAAAGATGATGAATCGCCAAACCTTATGTCGTCATATTTGAAAATATAGGGATAATTCGAAGGGTTGATCACACGAATTTTAAAAGTATACCAGATTTCAAGTTGTCAAAGATTTCAAAACATCTTAAAGGATTTCAAGAGATTTTATGGAATATCAAAAGATTTTAAGTAATTTTATAAAATCCCAATAAGTTATGTAATATATCTTTTATATTTTTTAGGTCTATTAATATAAATATGGGCGGGAGAAAACGATTTTATGAGAGATGTGAAGGTAATGACTCAGGATCATAAAAGGCGAATTCGTATTGCTAATTATGACTTCCAATGGATAACACAGTCTTCCGTAATACACTGGCAATTAAATTGATGCGTCACCCGTTATCCCTGAACTGAATTTGGCTTTAACGGAAGCTGGAAAAATGTCCACTTCCGGCGATCGCTCTCTTCATTTCTTAATGCAAGATTCTCACCCTCTTAATTGAAATAATTGTTCACTTTGTAATGATAAATTAATAAGATTCGCAAGTAATAAGGTTCGGCAAGGAATCGGTTCAGGGTCGGGCGATGCCTCGAGGCATCGTCTAGATTTATCTAATTCTTAACATTTAAAGTTTGCCTGGCTTTGTCTTGTCAAGCTCGATTAGCTCGATTAGATCCATTAGCCTATCTAACACATTCATAGAGGCTGGTTACACCGAGCGCTATAAAGTAAATCGGCGTAGAATAAGCTACCTTAAATTTAAAGCGGAGAGTTATGGGATAGTATAGATTGGGAATAACTAGCTTATTCTACGTCGGCTTACTTTATGCTGCTCGGTGTAATCAGCCTCATAGTTTACGCGATTGACTCACAGGGCTGCCGGTCCACCGTGACAACCCAATTTCCCACCTGATCAAACTTTTTTTCAACTTAGTTTTAATTGGCCATTCCTCGCTTTCCTGCACACTCAACAAGCTCCTCGTGAATGCCAATTGAGGCATTAAATCTGAGAAAAAACAATATCGCGACAGAATAAAAATTCGTACTAAAAATATGCTTTACGTTCATCGACCGATTTCCTGTTCTTGAATCCTATCATAAAAAAGAGGTTGCTATCCAACCTATTGGTTGGATTTGTATTTGCCTGTATTTCGCGGTCACAGAATCGAGAGAGACTTCCAGTTTATGGCAGAAGTTTTTATGATTGTAGTATTTTTGAGCCTAAAATTAAATTATTGAAGATTAAGATATTTTAAGACAATTTTTTAAAAACTATCATAGCCCGTGTTGAATTAATTGCCCAGCTTAGACATTTTTAAACGTTGGCCCTCTAGAGGTCCCACAAAGGCGTGCCTCTATAGTACGCCCAGGGGGCCAACTCAAAATTTCCACACGGGAAGCAGAAAATGACATTCTAGTACAACAAAACATTCCCTTTGCGGAAAATGAGGTCCTTTATTCAGTAATAAATACAAAATTGGATAATTAGGAATATTATGAATGATTCCAAAATTTTCGAAGTAGTTGTTTGCTTCCAGTTTTCCTTAGACCTAATCCAGTGATATAATCGCGATGTTCTCCATTTGCCTACACCCTGACAGTATCTTTGAATCAGAAAGTCGTTTGTGTCCGTTAAATAGCCGCTGGTAATTCTTCACTGATGTTATCTGTTTCAAGTTGCGCGCATGGATGTCACGCTCAGAACCGTACAATTCTGCGGATTTCTGTAAGGGCGATCCTATTATTGAAGCGTGAAGTCACTATATAAATGGTTAACAATAAAGAAGCCCTACCTCGTACGCCATAAAAGGTGCCGAGTCACAGGATCGAATTACACGATTACACTCCCTAGAATTCAGAATGATAATCCAATGATCATTTATAAATGACTCTGTGACGTGATCATAGTATTGCGAAAATATTTTCTCTTCGCGAGGAACCTGTGAAATTGGATCGTTTTCTGAAGACCTCAACGTTTTAACAACAGCTCGTGACTGGCCGCCAATATTGGTCTAATATTGGCAGATCTTTGGCGTGTAAACGCCGTTGCGAAGCCTCTCGGCATGCGAGTATTGGGCGAATATTTAATTTATTTTGAAATCTTTTGAAATTCCTTGAAATTCATTTAAAATCTTTAAATTTTTTTGAGTCTCTTAATATCCCTTTAAATTCCGTAAAATCACTTAAAATCTCTTGAAATCCTTTAAGATCTTTTCAAATCTTCAATATCTTGTGAAGTATGTAGAAAATCCTTATATTATTTGGATTTCCTTAAAATCCGTTATCTTAATTCAATAAAAAAATAAAATAACTTCTATTTTTGTCTTAAAAATGGTTGATAAAGGGATTAAGTAAGAAGAAAAGCTATTTTATTAATTATTGTCCACCAGAAACTATTGTTTTAATGATCTAAGGTTCTTGATAGAAATATAGTTATCCTATTTTATTCGTGAATATAGAAAATGATTTTGTTATATAGAATGTGTATACTGTATATAAATGCAGTTTTTTTCTTAAAGAATACGGTATTTAATTATTACAATAGTGGTAAAGTTAAAAGAAAGAAAATTAGCTCTTTTAATGACACTTTCATGTTTTATATCGTGCTGACAAGTGCGTGCATTGAATTATCTACATTGTTGATAGGAGGAAAGTGAAACGAAAGTGGATTAATGTGTAACAGATTGTTCGAACTTTCCACTTCATTGCAATGATAGTTACTACTCATAATTAAAATAATTGGAAGAGTAAAGGAGTCTTATCTTGAGATAATCATTTTCTATTTAACAAGGGTTCAATAATTTCCTTTATTTTTTTAAAAGAAATATTCCAGTTAGATTACTTCGATTGATTTTGAAAATTTGATAAAATTATAAAACTAACTATAAATGAAAGATTGCACATGAAATATTAATTCTTTTCCTTCAATAAAAAGAAAAATTTCCTTCTTTTCAAATTTTGAAAGTGGCATCTGGTTCTATTCAATTGAAACCAAAGAAGCCAGACTAGCAGAAGGTAAATTAATTCTCACTAGGAGTTATCTACGTTACCTTTAGTAGAATTGCACGAAGCGTTTAGAACTTTCACCACTTGAGGCAGCACTTAATTTTATTTAAAAAATAAAAACAAATAATTTATATACGAAAGAAGTATTTCTAAATGTTATATCAAAAAAAATTTATTAAATTCCTTTCAGTAGGGTTGAAATTGTTTTTCATTTTGCGAATGAATAATTTTACTATAAAACATTCTAAAATTTAGACAATGGTAAAATGTAATATGAAAATTATTACTATATATATATATATATTTTTTTTTTTTTCATCGGAATGCCTGTCCGTATTCACCTAAGTGTGAGAAAAAATTGGATAATAATTTATTCACATAATTCTTTAGTCTTTTGTATCGTCTTGTTTCCTGTGAGCAACATAACTTTTAGAATTTCATCATTGACTTCATCTTAAAATTCGGAAATAATTATGCCAATTAACGTGACAAGTAGGCGCCATTCACTCATGAGTCTTCATGGGAATTTCTCACTGAACAAAATCATCTACGATTGTGTTATTATCAGGACAAATTGCTGAAAAGAATATGGGTACAAAATGCAAAAGCTTGTTCTTTGAAATCACATTGCAGTAAATTATTAAATTCTTATAAAAATTTATAATACTTTATAAGTTTGAAAACTTTCATTTTTAATTTGGTATATAAATAAATATGGTAAAAATTAGTCATTTATACAATAAAAGTTGCATAACTGTAATTACATGTTAGATTTCCTCGGCCCATATCCGTATACCGGAAACTAGGCATAGAAAAACCAGAAATGATAAAAGTCTAAGAAGCATGACCTATATGCTCATTGAAAATTTTAAATAATATAGTATTGGACATCTTTTATAGCTAAAATAATCCATGAACAAGAAGAAATTATTTGATAAATAAATAATAATTTAACTTGGACATTTTCCACTACATAACAATCTTTGCATATATATGTAGTAGAAAACAATTGATGTCAATGCAACCTAGGAATTTTGCATGCCATTTTTTATGCTCTCATACCATTTTTCTTACTGTTCATTGATACTGCATAAAATATAAACCCGTTAACCTTGCACTGTATTAATTGCAAATCATGATTTAGGGCAAAATACTGTCTTGCATTCAAATAGGTTTTTACACTATTTTTCGTGATGGTAATTACTTTCAATCTTGCATCGCGAAATTGCCTTGACTATTAATATTGTATAAAATAGAAAAGTATGTTTATTATGAATCATAGAAAAACAATACCAGAAAATGCACTAACCTATTTTGAATTAAAATTTTCTTCCCACTTTATTCATTCATATTTAAGATCAGCTATTCTTACTGCGAAATTATAATATTACGGAAATCTCTCAAGAATTACGATTATCTTTTGCATGAGAACTGGGTTACATCGATTCAAAAAATCTTTGTTTTGTTAAACGGAAGTCACGTGATCAGATTGAATAATGTGCATGAGTAGGGCAATGCATAATTAGAAGTGTAAATTTTCTTACGATGAGTTTCAAATCTGCCGAATAGATTATTTATTACATGAAGTTGGTTCGCAGTGATGCTTATATTTTTTTTTGTTTTTTTTTAGCGATTTCTATCTTTAAGTGTGAAAATAGTATAATAATTATTAATTTTCCTATCTTAAAAAAGTGGTGTAACGAAATGTCTTGAAAATCTCGCATACATTGTTGTTGCAAACCTGATTGGCTTTTCATTGACTTGAAGTTGTAAGAAAGAAAAAAAAATAATTGTGTTGGTTTGCTCTCAACATTTTACGAAAACCTTTGGAATCCATTAAAATACGTTATAATTTCTTAAAATTCATAAATACCTATTGAAATCCTTTAAAATTCCGTAAAGATTTTCAAAATCATAAATCTTTAAAATCTCTTAAAATAGCATGAATTCATTAAAATTCCACAAAATATCTTGAAATCCTTTAAAATTCCTAGAAACCTCTTGAAATTCCTCTCTAAAAAAGTGGTTCCTCTCTAAAAATGTCTCGAAAATAAATAATTAGTAATAATCGCGCTAGGTTTGAGTCAAAAGTAATTTTCACTCAACTTTATAAAATTTTAAAAATAGATCAACTGAAGAGGGAAAGGGTCAATTGCGTAGGTTTTTTCATATGCTTTAACCATTTGGAGCGAATCGAAGCTATACGAAGGACGCTGTTTAATCAGCCGTATCAGTGTGTTATGGTGTTGGTGTCGGAATTGTCGATATCGTTCGAAAAGCAATTGAAAAGCCATTTATTCGAAAAAGTGCTGAAACAATCACGATCGTCATGATGAATAACAACCATAGTATAGAAAGAAACGATTCCTTTTTCTGCCGTGAAAACCCGGTCAGAGTTTCTGCAGATTATTACCTCGTTTCAGAGATGTTAACTTATTACCTCTTGTTTTTCCTAATAATCCTTGAAACTTATGATTTGACATCGGCGAAAGTGAATCTCTTTTCTCGTGAAGAAAATGTTGCTCGTGAACTTATGGACGTTTTAAATGAGGAATATAGTGTCATCAAACATCAGGAGGCACTTTTCACTTATTATTATAATGTTGACATCAATGAGGAGAATCTTGAACGAATGGTAATACTGATTTTTAATATTCAAATGTTTTCTTAAAAAGCAAATATTACAGAATGAAAATATTAGATTGCAGCGATAGTAGATAGTAACAGATTTCTGGAACGTGCAAGACACAGTTTGTCTTCCTTTGATTGGAAAGGGTTTCAAAATCAAACCCTCAAGTTTCTTTTTTACAAGATGATGAATATAGGAAGTGCGATTTTGGAAGAAGATAAATTTTTATCAGTGAGCATACCATTTAAAATTTTATCATTTATATTGCATGTCTAATATTTATCCATAATATTTATCCATAATTTTTTAGTACATGAGTCTACTTGTGAACCTAAAGAAACGATATGTAGAAGCATCCGTCTGTCGTTACCAAAAATGTAATGATTGTAATGTCAGATTACCAGGTAAAGAAAATATCTCATACTGGAAAGGTTTAACATTTTTTAGTAGAACGATCTAACTGATAATAACAAATTTTCAATTAGAAATTGTGAACATCTTCTCAAGGTCTCGAAATCCAAGCGAACTTCTTCATTATTGGGTGGCTTGGAGGAACGCAACTGGTCCTGCATTTCTTGATGAATTGCAAATGCTTTATGATATTAACAATGATATGGCATCTTTATTGGGTCTGTGAAATTATTATTGAATTTATTTTAACATGCACAAAGCATTTACCAAAATGTATTTCAAAAAGGATATCTTGAAATCTAGATTTTCCAAACGCAGCGGAAATGTGGATTGCAGAATATTCAACATCTAATTTCGAGAAAACTGTAATGAAGTTATGGTCAGAGATCAAACCACTTTATGCTCAATTACATGCATACGTGAGAAGAAAACTCCGTATACTTTATGGAAGTCGATTGATAAGTGAGAATGGCACTATTCCTGCTCATTTGTTGGGTAAGGAATAAGTAGACAAAATGTTACATTTTGGAAAAAATTGTGATTTATTAATTATATATACTTGTAGGAAACATTTGGGCACAAAAATGGCATGTATACAATTTAGCGATTCCTTTTCCTCAGAGTCACTTTCCTAACATAACAGCGGCACTTCTACAAAAGGTAAGTTACAACTATTAATAACTTTAGGATTAAATAAATTAATAAAGATCCTTTATTTATTTCTCTTTTAGAATTACACGCTAAAACAAATGGCGGAAAAAGCTGAAGAATTTTTCCAAGTAATGTCTTTTACCAAATTGAACAGTCGATTTTGGGAAAAGAGTATTTTGAATCGTCCAGAAAAGAGAAGCATCTCTTGTCAAGCATCTGCTTGGGATTTATTTACAGGAAAAGATTATCGGTAATTTTACTTTATTCAATATTTTATATCGCAGTTTATTTGCAGCTACTGAGAAATACTACGTAGTTAGAAATAGAAGACTAATTATTCAAATTTCCGGTAACATCAGATTAAAGATGTGCCTGAAGGTAACTGGAGCTGATTTTGTAACACTGCACCATAATTTAGCTCACGTACATTACTTTATGGAATACAGAAATCAACCAATTGCCTTTCGAGATGAACCTATTCCTGGTTTTCATGAAGCAATGGCAGATATTTTTACTCTGATTGTCTCGAATCCCAGGTAAATTAATTAACCGTCAATTTGGTTCAAATTATTTAGACCTTTTTACATAAAAATTTCTTATAATGATAGAAGCACGCATTCTTTAAAATACTAGAAAACCAACACGCGCGCTACGCGCACGATTAATTATTTTATTTCTTACAACTTCAAGTCATTCAAAAACCAATGAAACTTCGCTGATTCAAATTTATAGAGCAGATTTCAAACAACAATGTATGCGAGATTTTCGAGACAGAAAGTACATCTGAATTCCTATTTAGGAAGTTTTGCCTATACCTTCCCAGTTAAAACACTTTTGTCCTACTTACGTGAGCAGATTAAGCTATATCAGTATCATATTTTTTTTGTGATCTCCGAAACAAACACGCTCTCTGGAAAAGAAATATGCCTAAGAATTCGTTTCAGGGTCTTGTACTCGTTGATTTTTCTTACTCGAATAATAACATAATTCTGTTTTTCGAGAGACCTGTGCAATGAATTCTAGAATTGTATCGTCGTTTATTTTTTTGCAGGCACTTTAAAAAAGTAGGCCTTCTAAAACATTATTCGGAGGATAAACAGACGACGATCAATTATCTTTTTCAAATGGCACTTCAAAAAATTGTTGTTCTACCTTATTCAATTGTCCTTGATCTTCATAGGTGGAATATATTTAGAAAACGTTATGACACTGATAAGTATAATTGTGAATGGTGGAAACTGAGGTATAACGTCTTCCATATTATTGAAAAATGATATTAAAAATAATGATAAAAAAATATTTTTCTCTTTTAAATTAGAGAAGAATATCAAGGAATAAGTCCACCAGTCGAGCGTGGAAAAGAGGATTATGATCCAGCCTCCAAATTTCACGTGATTGCTAATAGACCCTATATCAGGTAAAATATAAAATAATTGTCCAAAGAACTTTTTCTCAATTCCTTTGTCTAAATTCCTGAAGCAGTTCACCTACTATATTCCAGAAAATTCTCATGATACTTCCAGCTATTTTGTGAGTACGATTCAACAATTTCAATTACTCAAGTCGGTCTGTGTCTTAGCTGACGAATACGACCCAAATCAGCCGAAAAATTTTTCAAAGGGTCTTCATGATTGTGACTTTACGGGAAATAAGGAAGCCGGAGAACTTCTTAAGTACGCACGCAATTATTTATACTTGAAGTTTATTACTGCGATTTCTCCTCGCAAAAAAATGCAGGGAGCAACGGCTGTGAAGCATTAGCAGAATTTTTTCCCAGTATTAGTTACGTGCCAATGTTCAATGCGTCTATTAAGAAGATAAAAAAAACGGAAACATTTGAGGCATAAAAATAAGTTATATATTTTTAAAATATTTCAGATATATTATGTCACTTGGAAGTTCGGCACCTTGGCAGCGAATAATGAAACTTGCTACGGGCGAGACAAAATTATCGGCTGAGCCATTGCTTGAGTTTTTTCAGCCTTTAATGGATTATTTAGAGGACACCAATAAAAAGAACATGGAACACATTGGCTGGACAGAAACAGGCTAGTTTTTCTAATCATTTAATGATTAAAATCTTTTCATGTTAAGATCATTTTAGGTTGAAAGTTTCAAATTAAATTTGAAATAAAAATTGCAGATCAACTTTGTCGAGGATCTTCTGTCCATCCATAAGGATTATTATATCATAGTAATGGATTCTCGCAACAATTCTTCAACATTTTCTCTTTAATAAGTGTGAAAATAACGACAATTAAGAATATTAAAAATATCAGAACGTCCACAACGCTCTCGTTTTCTTCTCCTTCACGCACGAGTTGCGAGCTCTCTTTTTAGAATTGACGAGCTTGTGCCCTCGACAACACTATTCGGACTCATGTTTATTATAAGCAATTATCCTCATGTTGTTCGAACCTAACAGACACTTTAAGGCTAATATAAAGTGCAAATTACTCTGTAAATTGTGCCACGACCTCATTTACATGTGACACAAGAGCAGCAATCTCAGAAATTAAAAAATCGAATCAACATAGTTAGTAAACATATCATGTGTACTAAAAATATAATGAAAAAATATATTACGAGCCTCAATTCCTAATTAGGTAAACAAATTTAGATATGCAAAACTGATTTCGATACTGCAGAAAAATACCAGTTTCACCACCCGTATGTCAAACCTTCTTTCGCAATGAATACATTGTAAAGAAAGTAAGCAAACATTTTCATTAGATGGACGTGCAAGATCAAAATAAAATTCCTTTATTTTTTGGTATTTGAATATTATTAATTGTCCACGCAATGTTTCCCGTGCGCGTGTAATATTCCTAGTTCATAATGATTGCAATCAGTTTAAGATAATTAATCGCATTCTACAATCATCGTAACTGATGGAAAATAGCAGTTTCTTCTCGTTTCCTCACTATGACTTGTTTGTTATTCTATGCAAGAAGGTCATAAAGAAATCCATTTAGCATGTAGACTCTCATTCTCGAAAAGTTATTCTTCCTCATTTGTGACAAACATTAAATGCGAAGACACATCTCTTTGGAGACATCTCTTTTGTAAGATATACGACAAAGAATTAGAAGCATCTTATTTCAAGAAAATATTTTGTTGCGCTTACGCAATGGTTAAAAAAAATGCACTTGAATACCTCCCATGACGCTGGTTGAATAAATAAGTTTTTGAGAAATTTCAGGTTGAGGTATAAACTATCGAATGACTTTCAAAGACGAATGAAATTTTGCTGATTCAAATTTAGAGAGCGGGTTCGAAACAACAATTTATGCAAGATTTTAGGGACATTTCGCTGCACCACTTTTTAAAGATAGAATGATAAGAAGTATAGAATGTGGAAATATGAAGATGATTCTTCTACATCATCAAGCATTTATGTACGTGCAGGCTGAGCACCTGCCAATTTGAAGCACGCGATCAAACCTGACGTCATGTACATAAAGTGCATGATATTCAAAGAGAATTATATTTACGCGTCACATTAACTTTTCAAAATTATGGTTGGTAATTATGCAAGCCATACGTGACAATTGCCGTTTCATCAGAATTTTAAACGATCAGTGAATTATTCTGCAAGTGCCTAGAAATAATAGCATCTACTATGGGGCAATGATTTTCCACTAATGACATATCATTTACTGAGGCAAATATATGTAACGAAGATAATGACCTTATCGCTCACACTGATACGCGAGTAAGTGGTTTATTCATTTATAGTATGAGGTGCAGTAAGTGTATGTACTCTGAAATTATTAATGGGACTGGACATTGAGAACATGGATACCAAAATTACATTTTATTCAAGCATTTTGTTATTCACCGGAGTTGGGGACTAGTTTTGTTTCAATTACAGTAGACAATGACTGAGGAAAACGCATTCTTAACGAAGGATAGAAATAGCGTTAAAGTTCTCCTTGCATAATTGTAGCATAAGAGTGGACATTTTCCCACGGTAGCTAACCGTGACAAGAAAACCGTAATGTATGCATCAACGCTTTTCCTCTTCAAAATAATGAGTGATGATGGATCTTCCGCAATATTTGCTTTACTGAGGAGTCTCAATAATCAAAATGGAAAAGCTGACATGGAAATGAAAGTTGGCTCATTCTCAGGCAGAACACAAATGGTTCAATATCTCTATGCCCACATCCCTATCTCATTAATTCAAATTCATTTTTATCACCAAATATTGAGAAATTTGCCGACGGCTGTAAAAAATATTTCAACCGCTGCACGTATTGCCATATTACATGCGTTCGTACTTGAACCTATTTGCGGTCGCCGTTCGTGGGACCGGTGGCTCGTTATCTCTGTAGAAGATTAGCATTGTCTAGGACCTGCAGAGACTACGCTTTAACTACACCCATACACTTACCCTCTGCGTATTAACACATAAGATATAGTCCTCGCGGCATTGAAAGCAGAACTTGCATGTCTGGAAAGGCACATCGTTTATTTATTTCTGTGACAAAAGATCTGAGGATGATAAATTTTGAGACCGCAGACAAGATGGATGTATGGATGAAATAAATAAAATTTATGTTGCTTAACTAATTGCTGAGTGATATAATTTCTCATTTTGTATTCAGAAAATAAAAGAAGTGCAAGAATGTTATTTTTGCATGATATCGAGCAAATTGACTTAGCCCATTTTGCAGAGGGGGAGTAATATAGAAAGTAAAACATCTTTGATCAAACTGGCCAAGAAAGGTGTGTCTTCTGCATTTAATATGTGAATATGCAAGATCCCTTGTTACCTGCATAAAATCAGTGTACCTGTACACACTCGTTACGCAAACACAAGCAAGACACGTCAGTGTCGTTATTATAATGGCTCAAGGTCTCGCCATCCAGCCTAGACGTAGCACGTTTGTTCCAGATCATCGTGGGACTATCCTCGCCGTCTTCTGGGCGCGGTTGTTGTTTGTGCTCTAAGTCGCATGCTTATAATGAGTATCATAGATAACTGGAATTTGCTATTTGACTTTAATGCAGTTCCATTCCGCGGTCAGATCTCCTTTCCGCCTGTCTAACTTTATATCATATCAAAAATGTTTTAATTAATATTTTCATTCATTACTTCATGTAACGAAGAAATTCGTAATCATTATCTTGCATATATATTTAAGTGATATTTGGATATGAGTTTGCCAAATGAATTTTTTTTTTGCACAATTCTTATGTAAGTATGAGGTGTATGATAATGATGGATTTTCTGAATCGAATTTCTGACTAAGTCAGTTGCAATGGTCAAGGGTGGGGTCAAAAATACGGACAAGATGCAAAATTGTAATGATGGATCATTGCGATGAAATCATTTGATGTGAATCACCCATGAATGATTCGAGTTTTAATAAATGGTTTGATGCACCGTTTGTTTTTCTTAGAATCGAAGATAATGACAGGAAGTTATTAGTTAAGATCATCGTATATTCAAATCATGGTGACACTTAATTTCTTACCTTCTCTCATTCCTATAATTTCTTTTCAAATTTCTGATTTTGTGAGGAAAACTTGTGTTTAGGAAAATCGACACTATATTAATATTTATTTTTAATATGATAATATCTTAATTATCTTTCTTCTTAAGAATTTCCGGTTTTTCGTATGTATAAGGCAAGACATTAAAACAGTTAATTAACCCATGCTGATGGGATTCGCATAAGGAGTAATTACGCAATTACTCAGCCCGCCAAGTAAACGATGAATCACTAAAACGTGTAATCTTTTATACAAGTCGATTTTAAGTAAAACGTTATATTCTCATGGAGTTCGTTTCCTATTTGCAATAATGTCAAAAGTACAAATTATTAGCTTGGATTTTTTAAGCCAGTAACAAATTTTTACAGTTATCAACTATTTTTAAGAATCTTCTCTTTCAGTTCATAATAAGTGCTTTACTCATCCGTTTGTTATTTCGGAAATAAATTTGCATACCCCAACCGGTACTTTGAAAACTGATTGTCTCCTTTACCATTTGTTTCGGTTTCAGCCATTCATAAACTTATTGACGCAGATGCAAAATGGTGAATGAAAAGAAAGTATTAATATTAAAGACGAAAAGTCCCAGGAATAATAAGCCACGCATTGAAATTTCACGGTGTCTTTCACACGTAAAATCATTTCGTAAACAAAAAGTTTTAGAAAAATGAACACAGAAAAAACAGAAGATAAAATTTGTTGCGGGTAATTTTCAAGTGGACAAAATTTAATTTTTTCGCATCGAAACAAGAGAAGATACAATAAGTTGGCATGGTAACCGTTCCCTATGTTCAGGGTAGTATTTACCCATCTGAAGGTAATTTTTGTTGCAGGTAATATTTACCCTGAAATCGGGGTAAATATTACACTTGGTTTTTTCTGTAAAGGAATACTTATGGAATACCTATGTTTAGTTTTATTTAAGATTATTTAAATAATTACAATGTTAGAAGAATAAAAATATCATGAATGGAAAAATTTAGTTCTAGGCTATAACAATATGAATTTGTTAAACCAAGACTTAATTTGGGAAATTTAGTCTTCACAGTTAAATAAATGAAGTAATGGTGGACAAACAAAGTAATTTTCGGTGTCAGGCGGGTCAATATCGTCAGAAAGTACGTGCAGTTCGTGAGAAATAATCAAGTGTGGTGAGTCCTTGACAGGAAGTTGGACGTCATCATGAGGCGGAGGATGTAGTAAAAAGTGAAAAAGTGGTAACACGAGGGGACAATTTAAAACTTTTATCATTCCTCTAGCCAGGAAAATTTCATGGTCACTACTAATCTTGCCCTTGAATGAATTGGGCGAACTACCTTCGTGGAACGTGATCTAATTATATCACAATATTTATTCATACGTACACCTTACAAAATTAACAATTAACGACTAAAATTAATCACTTGTCATACTGCCTTTGACGTTTTCAAATTTAAATTTTCCTTGGGAAGGATTATACTTGTCGCGCCCGCGAACTAATTCTGCTATTTTGCATAATAACGAACCCATGTTACAAATAATTTTCTCGTGGCAAAAAAATATACTAACATTCAGTTGTTTTGGTTCAAGTGCTCTTTGGTTCAATCGATTTTTAGTGCTTGAAGTTGGAAAAGGAAAACATAATAATCGCGCGCGTGTTGGTTTGCTAATACAGTCCCATAGACCAAAGCTGAAAAATCAAAGCATATATAATATATGTAACATGCCGGCAATTTGGTTAACCGTAATTGGCGAAAAATCACGACATTTACCCATTCTAAAAATTATATTATTGTCAAAAATCTCAAAAATTTCGTAAAATTTTTATCAAAAAATGTTAAAGCATCAACAAAGAACTTACTTTACGCGATTTTGAAGCACTATTATACTTGTTTTATTATAATGAACTTCGGATTGTACACAATGGAACCAATGCACTGTATTCGTCGTTTATATGTTTATTTCGCGTTTTCGTGTAAAAACTGATGCCATCTAAATTTAAACAAGATAAGTCTTTCAAAAATTACATATAATGTCACCATAAGTATGAAAATACAAGTACTGTAATGGCATGCTATCGACCTTACATTAAAACAACAAAAATAATGTGATATACTTATTTCTTAGCTTTGTTCTAATAATATGGCCAGGGACTGTATATTTAAATGTTGAGAAGATATACATGGATATAAAATATTAAGGAATAAAGAGCTTTTCTGAGTAGTTGAAAGGAAGAGGATATTGTCTGCGTCTTGAGTGATGGAGTGGAGTGACGATTGAAGTAGCGAAGGTTAGTCATGGAACGAAGTAGACGCGTGCGGTAAAACTTGACAATAGGCCTCATTGAAACATACTGTCAACGTGGGAATACACGGGTGCGGGTGTTGCAATCGGAGGCCACCACTTGGCCTCACCTCCTTGTCTCGCGTATAATGGCGCTCCCCTTTTTTATGCTTCTTCTTTTACTTCTTCAGCTATCCCTGGCGTCCTCCTTGGTCCTCCTACTCCCTCGCATACTTCTTCGGCGACAACACAGGTGTATCCCCACTCTATGGATGACCTCTCGTGTCGTTCGCCATAGCTCGCAGGGATAAATGTATACGTACGGTCCTACGAAGCTTTTAGTAACTTGTAGTAACTCCACCAGCAAAGCGCGGTGAACTGTGAGCACGATTGATCGACCCAAGTCGATTCTAGTTTCATTAGGGAAGAGAAATTAGGGGAGGTGCGATACAATTCTCCGTCTGACCCTTCGTAGTGTCCGGACTTGTTCTACTGTTTTCGTGCTGTTTGTTTGGGGTGGTGCTCATGGAGGTACTCCACCGGCCGGTCTTCGTGGTCGTTCTAGGCCAACGAAGGCAAATTGTAAGTTTATTAAGTGCTGAAAGTGATAAGGGATGGTTCCATTTATTCTGAAGATTGTGATGCATGATTTATGATGCATGACGCATAATCCATGTGCATCGTTGCTGAAAAATGAAATGTTTAGAAGTGCGTTTTGTGTTCTCAAGTTGACGGATATTGTGCGCTGCTGCTTCAGAGAGTTGTATTAAAAATTGAAAATGTACAGTAATGTTCACAGTTCCATTAGCACCTTTTGTGGAATATCATCTTCCAAAATTGATTAAATCCTTTCTGTTTTTCATTGGTCAGAGAACTTCGTCTATTTTTCAACTGTTCGTTTTAAATTATCATGAAAACTGACCAACTGACAATAACTGTTGATATAAATTGGTGATTATTTGACATTATGAGAACGTAAAAACAGAGTAAATCAACCTTGATAAAAGTATTATAAAAAGAATTCGGGACACGCGATAGTAATTCCGTTTAACGTTCGAATCACTGAAATCACTCAAGCATCAAGAGTGCATGTACCGATACGTTTACTTATTTAACTTTTTTCAAGCATTTTTAGTAAAAGTTGTTAATCTTAGTTTAATTAGAGGTAAATTTACTTTTTATGCGTAAGAATCGTGCACATTTTTGCATTGTTCTGACACTTAAATTTTGATGAATTTATGGAGGATTAACTGACTTTTATGGGACCCATTATATTTATTTGACATTGACGATATTCAGTGCGATTTACATGAAACAATGCAATCTTGTTTCAAGGGTATAACACAATACTGTCTACATATAGAATTTATTTAATATTATGTCTATGCAATTTTCCAAAGCTCAAAGCATCCTTGAATTATTTCAATTTTTACTTTAGTTACACAATACACATTTCATTTGTGCATAAGCATCATTCAAGAAAAGAGAATCATACTCGTATAAAAATTTTAAAGGGAGTTACAAGCTTTTCACCTTGAATTATAGTTTCTATATTCACTTAAAAAGTGATATACTTTTCATCAAATCAAACTTATGACTAATAAAAGACGTTGACCCAATTTTTTAATCGACATCAATTACATTAGAGCAAAAATCATTCCTTAAGTAGAAAAAGTTGAATGAAAACAAATTATATTATAGTTTAGACGGTGTAGTTTTGTTAATTTTTTTTCATGACAACCCTGGAATCGTAAAAAGCCGATTTCTTTAGACAATTTTATTACGTAACTAAATAAAAATTAAAGACCC
This sequence comes from Synergus magnus, assembly GCA_032275165.1. Lineage (NCBI taxonomy): Eukaryota > Metazoa > Arthropoda > Insecta > Hymenoptera > Cynipidae > Synergus > Synergus magnus. The sequence goes on along the minus strand of JAUESH010000024.1, from coordinate 1,794,042 downwards.
TTTTTGATTTCTCACGCCGAATGAAATCATGGTGACATGCCAATGTAATTGATATCGGAATTGTTTAGAGTGCAACTATTGAGGACGCAAAAGTGAATGTTCATTTCCTACATGACACATTCTTTTGATTACGTAGCATGTGAACTTGCTCTTGTAATTTTGCTATTGACTACTAGCCAGATATAACAAATTATAACACATTACTTATTCAACTCATAATTGACTCTTTTATTGCTCATACATTTTTTCACTCACTTTATATTTCATAAAAATGATATACTTCACTTTTATGCATTCTTTTATATTTATACATTGGAAAAATCTTTAATTTTTATTTTAAAAATTTGCATAAAAGGGACACTTCTTTGTTTCTTTCTGAGAAGAAATTGATAAATAAAATTTATGGACAATAAATTTGAAAAAAAAAACTACTGACGGAGAAAGAAAACATAAATGTTGAAATTCACTTTGAGTGGGACAAGGTTGCTATAAATTCCCATATGAATTCATGCTTAATTTAATCCTTAGACATATCCTTAGCTAAATAATAAGAATGAAAATTTTTATCCAGTATCTAATTTTATTGAATTACGGATATAGTCAATAGTAAAATCATCAGAAGCTTTGTTGTCAAACCTAAAATGAAAATAAATAATGAAGTAACTATAAATTATACTTTCTAAAGACGGGACTTATTAATCTACTTTCCGGAGGCCAACAATGTTAGCAAATGAATGTGAGTTTATCTTGACTTACACGACCATTGTTCAATTCACATTATCCTCACAGTATTGTTAATAGTCACACGCAAAGTTTAATTTCGTTCATTGCCCTTATAGAGACTGAAAGACTATCACTCAAATCTAAAAGTCTGTTGTAAGAACAATTTTATCCAATTCTAAATTATCTCTCTCTTTTTTTACAATTTTTCGAACACTACTTCAATGTTAGACAAATTTGCTTAACACTTCTAAGCTCTTAAAATTTCTAAGCTCTTAAAATGATCCATTTAGTCCTCGTAAAAGTATGCATTTTTTTTCCTTTAGAGTGATTACAGGCTGCAAAAAGCATAACTAAGTATAATGTTTACACTAAACGATGTTTTCAATAGGTATTTCACAGTTCATTAAATAGAGCAATTTTCTAAATGTTTAAAAAAAGTACAGAATCGATTTTCGTCAATTAAGGTTCTTTTATGTGAAACATATTTTACAATTATTTTTTATTTAATTTTAACATTTTTATTTATTGTATTTTTATGCTAATATTTTTTTAATAGGTGCCTTTTATTTTACATTATAATTGAAGTGAAAATTTCTGGCGTGACACGTTAATAATAAAAAAAGTATCAATTCTGTCCTTCCACATTGAAGCTCCTACGTTCGGCTCGCTTATCGCGTGTTTTTGTCTTGCAATTTTTTTATAAATTTTTTTTTGCGACTGTTTATTAGTAATTATTTTAATAGGAAATTATGCGAGAATTTTGGCTAGTTCCTAATAAAATAGTCTGTGGTTCCCCTTTTGTGAGTAACTTTCCCTAATTCAGTATCTAAAATCGAATTGTATGTTAGTGTGAGGGACGGAAAATAATTTAGAATATGATTGGTTGGTACCTTTAGAATACGGTCTATTAACTAAATAAGGCTTTATTGATTTGTCGCACTGAAACGCACAGGTGTGAGAATTATTGTCGTTTTAGTCAAATCCACCCTGACGATAGAAAAATTCAGAGCTTCGATTTATTTCTTTCCCCATGGGAAAAAATGTAAGAAACTGAAAAATGAAATTAAGTAATGCAATTTGATTTAACAAATTTCGGATCAGCTTTGCACATGGATTATATAATTCGAAATATTTCATAATGGATCACGTCATTAATTTCTTAATCGATTAATAAGCATTAATCGATTCTGTAATTTTGTTATGTTACACATGAATGTTTCTGATATTAGTTTCAGGCCGGAATTCTACTTTTATTTCTAATATCCTGCGTTTCAAGCCAGCTGGATTTACCTCCAGTCCCAAATGATAGATTGGACCAAGATAGATTTAACCAAGATAGATTTAATCAAGATAGATTTAACCAAGATAGATTTAATCAAGATCGAAGACAATTTCAAACAAATGAAGGCGACTACAGAAATCTTTTGGCAAAATTAGACTTTTCGGGGGCTGAACGCTGCAGTGCAAATGTTGCCGCCCAATGGAATTACGAAACAGATGTCAACGACCATACTCAACTGCAGGCGGTAAGTTTATTTATATATTGTTATTTTAAGTCAAGTACAAAAAACAAAAGCGTTACGATGAACCAACTTCACCCTGCGAACGAAGGAACGAATGGAATTAGTAAGATTATATGTAATTTTATTTCTGATAAAGAATAAGGAAGTAAATAGTAATAAAAGCGAGCATAAAAGCATCTTATAAACAATCTTCAATGTTGGAAGAATATTATTATTTTTAATATACAACAGCCGAAGTTTGTTTTTAAGCAATGATATGCATGTCAGGAAATTGGTTAGAAATAGAACACGATGCTGTTTTCTGCATAGAAAGGTCAATGTATCGGTTCAAACAAGTTTACAAGATAAAGACAGCTTGTCACGTAATTCGCTAATTGTTCAATTAGTCAAATAGCTTTTGTATGTCAGTCAAGTTTCCATGAGCAATTAGATCAGTTGCTTTATTCTTAAATTATTGAAATTACTTTCGAGTTCACTATGTAGTTCTGCATTTGCATTTATGTCCTAATTTAGTTCCATTATTTAGAATAATTACATTCATTTGTTTTGATTGTATTTATATACGTATGATAATAGTTCCATCTAGAATGAATATTTCTTGCTTTTCTATAGATTATATGGAAACAAGTTTCGATAATCTGATTAAAAATTAGAATTTACGTCAATATTTATCATTAATGAGTGAAAGCTGTCGTAGTGTGATTTAGTGAAATTTTATAAATAATTCTTTTCGACTCAATATTAAATCTAATCAAAATGTTAACTTTCTAACTCTTTCGTGCAAGAGTTTAGATTTACATCGATTTATTGATTGAACCAAATATATTGAAATTCACCTAAATTTTTCAATGAAAGTTTCTCCTTGTCTGAGAAGCAATTAGAAGCATTAGAAATGCTTTGTTTTTTTTTTTTTTTGGATAAAACAAATGTAATTATGGGTTGACCCATTTACCTAAATTCTCACCCTTGTTGCTATTATTTCGCCCTTCTACAATATATATCTCTTTGAAATCGTCATAATACAATTTCTGTAATTTAGCTGTCATAGAAAAATGATCAGATAAGAGATAATTACATGCTGTTCCTAGAAATCGTACTAGAGGAAAGTTTGGCTCTTGTTTGAAAGCTTGTTTTCAGAAAGATAAGAATAATAATGAAACTTGTTCTTCAACTTAATTTATTACTAAATTTTCTTCTAGACACTGAAAATTCGAGTGCTCAACCCCTCGTCTAAATATTTCATTTAGTCCATGTGCTATATTTCAAATTGAAATGAATACTCTTCTTTCTTTTCTTGTTGTTCAAGTAGAAGGTTAAGACATGTTAGTTTGTATAATAAGATTACAGAAGTATTGCTAATTTTTTTCTTCACATTTCTCATGTTAACCCGATCTCGCAAAAATGGTGGAAACGAAGTGCAGACCTCGACCTCTTCTTTGTTTTGGATCGTGCAAAGCACACGTCAATTCTCAGTTGACTTAAATTTCTTTCGCACGAGCCGCGTTCGTTGTCCAAGAAAGGGTAGATGCTTCTTGCGGGAAATGTTCCCAAGCAGACTATTGTGATCGTCGTCACTTTATTGCGTAACAGGTGCATTAGACATCGTCTCGTGCTACTAATTATCATTCCACAACTATATAAGACGTTCCTTCGGTGATAAGTAGCCCCTCGAGTTGAGCAATTGATTCAAAACCTTCCATTTCTTTTCAGTGCCCTCATTTAATAAACCATACGCTTAACATACGAAATTGTAATTTCTATTTATTCTATTTTTATGCCGTAAAAAACTGATAAAAATGACTTTATCTCCAACGGTAAAGCTTTCGCTTCCCCATTTATAAGTGCAATGGAAACTTGGAACTAGTTTGAAGTGAATGAAACACTGCAATGTAGATTAGGTAATCGCAAGTGATGCGTAAATAAATGCAAAACGCACTTTAAAAGGAAACTACATATACACAGGTTTATACATGAAAGTAATATATTTTTATAGAGTTGCGAAGGGGGAATATTACCTTGAGAACGGTAACGAGAACGAGAATATAACCGAGTATATTACCGAGTATATTACATTTCAAGAGGTTTTTGGGAGTTTTAGGAAATCATAACGAATTTTAATAAGGGATTTCGAAGGTTAATAACTTAATAAATTGCAATGTATATTTGAAAATCGAAAATTCTCATATATTCTCTGAAATGAGAATATTCTCGATAATA
>JAUESH010000024.1:1753554-1768797 GCA_032275165.1 Synergus magnus | reverse complement strand
TTTTGAAATCCCTTAAAACATTTTAAAATCCTTTGATTTGAAATTTTTTTGAATCCTCTGAATCTTTTTAGCAAAAGGTGTACAAAAACGAGAAATTAATCGCGCGCAGAGCACGCGGATCATAGTTGCTAGTGGAGTAAAAAAATGAGTATTTGCTTTTATTTATTTAACAATGGTGGAGGTATATGAGTCTCCGTCAACTTCTTTATCGGCAGTGAGAATACGAAGCAGTTCAAGTAATTTCCACAGAGAGAAAGGTGGCTCCTCATTACAGACTCTGCTTGAACGTATAACGTCCAAACAATTTCAAAGTACGACACACAAATAATAACTTCTTAATTTGAGAAAAATTACGATAATTAGGCACATATTTTGGAAATGATTGATGAAGTCCTATCTAAATAAAATTTACTTTTCACGCTGCATTTATTTTTGCACCTTGATTATAAAAATTACATGAAACATTAGATTATAAAATGCAAAAGATAATGTCACCTTACTCCTTACATGATCAACAATTAAGAATTGCATTCCAGGAATGAAAGTAACAGAAACATCCTTTTTACGCAACACTTAGAAGCGCAATAACCAGAGGTTTTACGCTTTTCGTAAAAATAACTTTCATTGCAAAGTTACATTATTTATATAAGTAACAAAAGCAGACCCCTTATTAATCTGTCCTCTAAATCACTCAGACGTTAATAAAAGTGGTAGAAATTTGTGACATAATCTGAAATCTGGAACGTGAAGTTGTATCATATCTTCAATCAGCTATGTGTACAATTCTTTTGTATTCTATTATTATAAAAGAATCTGTCATTCAAACAGACTGAAAATAGTCGCAAAAATATTTCACAGACTTATTCGTGCGTAAATCTCATTTATCAAAAAATTCATTATCTTAATTATTGATATAATCTTTGATATACGCGGCCAAAGAAAAAATTTCTTTCAATTAAAAAAAGTTTTTTTGGTTCAAAGAAATTTTCTTTAATTAAAACAAAAATATTTCTTCACATTAAAGAAACTTCCTGTGATTCAAAAAAACTTTTTTTAATTCAAAGAAATGTTTTCTTTGGCCGTATATCAAAGAAACTTTTCTTTGATTCAAAGAAACTGTTTTCTTGGTGTACAAATCTTTAGAAATCTATTGAAATCTTTGAAAGATTTTAAAATAACGTTAAATCATTCTTTTTGAAATCTACCCGTATGGAAACTTTGAGTTGGCCCCCGTGAGGCCCTACGTAGTTTGCCCCTTTACTATGTTGGCCCCACGATGGCAAACTATGAAGGGCCAACATTGTTTTGACATGCTCGCCTTCGAAGGCCCCATGCAGGCTGTCTACAAAGGGCCAATAAAGTGGCCCTCTGTAGGTTGATATATTTTCTGTCATTTCCCAAAATTTCAACGAGATATCTTCTTCAGACTAAAAATAAGAAGCTGGAGAAAAAATATATGGTACAGTCGGTAAATAGTGTCATTATAGACTTATAGTTAAACATTTGCCTTTAATTTTTAAATTACATAATTCTCGAATATTCTCGAGAATATTCCCATTCTATCTCTATGTCAATTTCTAATGAAGCGTTCAATTAGGATAATAGTAAAATATGATAAATTTCTATTGGCTATTTAATCAGAGAGGAAATCTGAAATTACGAAATCGCTCTTTACATTTACAACTAGATTGACCGCACTCTTACGTGCACGGGATGCAGGCGATTGGTGGGGATCGAGGGAGAAAAGATCGTTTCCTGCCATCGCCTGAGTTCTTCCTCCATGTATAGTAGGGTCCGATGAGAAGGGAGAATCCGTTGTCGGTGTCCCACTCGTCCGAACGATCCTCCTGATCATGGAGATGGAGGTGGAGGCGAAATGTACTCTTACTCTTACTTTCAGCTCAACATCGCGTCGCGTGCGCTAATAGGCGATTACATAATGTTTCTCCGCGGACGAGTAAGGCGCTTTTGTGAGTCAAGTGGCAAAGCCGTCGTTCTCAAAAGTAGGTCAAAGCGATCCAACACTAAGAAACTATCGATTCTCTATTCCAAAAAGATTTATTGCAAAAGGTTGGGAATAATTTCTAACTTTATAAATAAATATAATGCAGAAAGTCGGTCGGTTTAAAAACGACTTCCTACAGCAATACAATAAACATTAGATAAAACCGTATGATTCTAGAAAAACACTTTTGAAAAGCTTCAACGTTTTGATTAAATAATCATGATCTACAAAGTACTTCTTTAAGTAGATCTTTTTTAATTGAAATCCTGCGTATGAAAGTGAATGGTTCAATGTGATGAAAGAGTCTCATTTGATGCAATTATGCAAATGATAGTATTGATATTGCTAATGCAGCTATCCTATCTTAAAAAAATGGTGTAACGAAATGTCCCTAAAATCTCGCATACATTTTTGCTTTAAACTTGCTCTCTAAATTTGAATCAGCGAAATTTCATTAATTTTTGAATGACTTGAAGTTGTAAGAAGTAAAATAAATAATCGTGCGCTTAGCGCACGTGTTGGTTTGCTAGGCTAATTAAAAAATCCTTATTTGTCAAACATTTTTCTCACTTATATGCAATTTCTTTTCCAATTATATAGTCAGCCTGATATGATTACTATGTTATTTACCAATATCACTTACAATGCACATTATTCTGGCTCCAAAGAGGATCGTGAGACTTTCATAATGTATCGATTGTAGCTTGATATATGATACATAACAAGAAGCCAGGCCCTTTTCCTTCATAGCAAAAGGAATTACCAAGTGTGCTTAGTGCTTACGCAGTCCTGGCGACAAGCAGGAAGAATTTTGGCTACTTGTTTATTTAATTTAGGGGTCGTTCATTTATTACGTAACGCTTTTTTGTAGCTATTTTTACGTAACTTTCATTAATTTGTTTTTTTTTCGGTCTAAGTACGATGTTTTTAATCTACTAAGAAAAATAACTCCGTGCGTAATTTGTGGCTAATATAATGTACAAGAATTTATATCATCATTGAAGTCATTTTAAAAGTTATTAGAGACTTTACGATTGTTCAGGGCATATCATTATATTGTAGGGGATTTCATTCGTTTCTCGTGGGAGTTCAAGGGATTTCAATGGTTTCAATGGATTTAAAAAGTTTTCAAGAAATTTTAAAGACTTTAGAGTTTTTCAAAAGATTCCAAGGAGCCTTCTAGAGATTTAAAATAATTGCAGGGCAATTCAAAGGATTTCAAAGCATTTCAAAGAATTTGAACGAATTTTGTATGATTTTCAAAGATTCCAAGGTATTTCTCGGGTTTAAGAAGAAATAAAAAAATTTAAAGAATATTTCAGGGGATTTCAAAATGTTTAAAGGAAGTTCAACCGATTTCCGTAGTAAAGTATTATATATTTGTATAAATATGTAAATATATAAAAATATAAGAGATTTTATAGGTTCGAAGGATTTCAAAGATTTCAAGGGATATTAGTTTACCTACCAAGATTAAACCTAGTGATTCAACTGAAAGGACGTGGATGCAAATAAAGAAGGCAATAATTTTGGATAAATCCTTTAATACATCGTTTCCATACAAAAATACTTTATGAGCTAAAGGTACAAAAAAGGTTCTACTCTCGAGCGAAGGTCCCATAGCGGATTGTTGAGACCATGATGAAGTACTCGGGATCCAGGGGCTTGATGAATAATATTTAATAACTGATTCGACATAAAATAACTGATATAAAATAACAACGCTTGGATCCCGAGTACCTCTTACAATGAATTAAATAAAGATCATGAACGAGAATATTCGTTACTCGTCGTGTTGGTACCGTGAACTCCACACAACATGCAGGTCTAAATAAGAACGGGTCAATGAGGAAGATACATGTTAAGTAAAGTCTTCAGGTAGCTTGTTAATGATAACCATATCCACCTCCATATCCACCACCATATCCACCATCTCCACCTTCCTCATGGTGAGAATGATGATGCACTGCCACAGGGACTGGTACCTTGACTGGATAAGGCACAGGTTTCTCAACAGGGTATGGAACATGCTTTTCAACAGTGACTGGGTAGGGCCTGTCGACCGGAACCTTGACTGCATAGGGTACAGGTTTCTCAACAGGGTACGGAATATGTTTTTCAACTGGGTAGGGTGCTGGCACAGGGACCTTTACTGGATAGGGAACGTGTTTTTCAACAGGAACTGGGTAGGGCCTGTCAACTGGTACCTTGACTGGGTAAGGCACAGGTTTCTCAACAGGGTATGGAACTTGCTTCTCAACTGTGACTGGGTAGGGTTTAGGAACATGAACTGGATAAGGTCTGTCAACTGGAACTTTAACTGGATATGGTACAAGTTTCTCAACTGGGTAAGGTTGTGGAACATGAACTGGGACCTTCACTGGGTAAGGTACTTTCTTTTCGACTGGATAGGGCTGTGGCACAGGAATCTGGACTGGAACGAAAGTCTTCTTTTCGACTGGGTAGGGTTGGGGCACGAGAACTTTGACGGGGTAGGGTCTGTCAACTGGAACATGGACTGGGTAGGGCACCTTCTTTTCTACTGGGTAAGGTTGAGGCACATGGACTGGAACTTTGACGTACACCTTGTAGGGTACTGGAATGTGCTTTTCTACTGGGTAGGGTTGAGGCACGTGCACTTTCACGGGGTATGGTACGTGCTTCTCCACAGGGTATGGGACGTGTTTCTCCACTGGATATGGCACGGCAACATTCTTGACTACTGTCACTGTTTTGACATGGTGATGGTCGTCGTGGCCACCGTAGTCACCTCCGTAGCCACCTCCGTAGCCACCTCCGTAGCTACCTCCGTGGCTTCCATGTTCTAGACCTCCGTAGTCACCACCTCCGCCTCCGAGTTCGTAACCACCTCCGTAGCCGCCTCCGTACCCATATCCCAAGTCGAAGAGACCTCGTTTTTCTGTCTTTTTAGCCGGCTCGCTGGACTTTTCGGTTTCTTTGGCGGTCTTAGCTTCTTCGGCCCACGTCGCCGTTACGACGAGAGTGAACAGAGCCACATGAATCTGAAAAATGGAGGACTGGTTTTTAGTTGAGTTTCTTGGTTTCATGATGGGAAGTTTTGGATTGTTGTGAGTTGTGGGAGCGTTATTTGGAAACAAAGAATAATTATGAGCTTCAAAAATAAGTGCAATTTTTGTAAACATCATTTATGTTGAATAACTATTTAAGTAACTTTGATACGCATCATAGAAAGTATTAAAACGTAAAGGTATTATGAGTTAGGAGGAAGTGTTGTGTCTAAGAACTTTTATGTAAGAATTGTTGCTCATTGTCAGTCAATATTTCCTGGTATTATTTTTTTTAAAATAAAAGGATTCTCTTTAATAAAAACCATAGAATAAAATCCACGATCTGACGATTATGAATTGTGAACATTCTATGAAGAATGAAAACATTCTAAGAAAAAGCAGTAAAAATGAATGTTTCAAGCTGGCATAATACTTGGCCCATGTAATTTTTCTTAGTTCCTTTATTCATCTGCAACTTGTAGTTCAAAGCTCAAATATTGATAGACCAGTAATAAATAAATAAATTCATTAATAAACATCCAAAAGTTGAATTTTTCAGAGTTTCTAGAGCAGACAATTTTCAACACTTGAAATTAAACCCAGAAGACTTAAAGGGCCGATTTTGGAATACTTGAGTCCACTTTTCATAGAAATAAAATGTGATCACAATTAAAATTATTTCACTGTAAAGGGTCCTGGCCCAGAAGCACGTTTCCCGCGCCGAGATTCAAACTTTCGCGCACTGGGCCTTATCGTTTCCACAACACGAATGTACAATTGTACATTTGTATAATATTATAGCACAACACGTGTCGACGTACCAGGCTCTTCATTTTTGCGTTCGCGATGTTCCGGGTGCGTCCAGGAGTGAACTGGATGCTGATTGCTGAGTGTTATGGGCCTTATATACGCGGCACACTTTCGCCTTCGTAGGGGCCCAAGTGTCCGGGCCCAAGCGCCGTACCCCCACGTTCTTTGTTCATACGTATGTTCGACCAAGAGCTCTACGATTGTGGTCCCATCGACCAACCACCACTCCCCTTGGGACACACAACCAACCGTCACGATTCCTCTGCTCGATTTCGTTTTCTTTTTTTTTATACCGACAAACACACCCACAAACATGTGTGCGCAAGTTTTCGCTCACACGGTGCTTATTAATAGATTTTTAAAATTCTCGAAAATGAAAAAAGAAGAGTTTTCCCAGGAACATTTTCAAGAATATTTTCCACTCACAAAATATAAAAATGAACTATAAACTTTATAAAAATGGAGAATTTATTTAATCACTTTCAATCTTTGAAAACATTTCTGTAATCTCTTAAAATCTTTTGGAAATCTTTTTGAAATTTTTTGAAATCTATTTCTTTAATCCTTGAAGTTAATCTCTAAATTATTCAGATGGATAATAATTAAGAGAGATTTTCACTCAGGAGTCAAAGATTAAAGTAATGATGAAAACGAGAGGATTCTAATTTATTGAGGCAGGTTGAGATTAAGTAGTTTGAATATTTGTAGGGAAACTTAATTATTATGGGGAAAATATTATAGGAATGGTTTTTCTCGTGATTTATTATGCATTAAAGAGTATATATGAAGAGAAACGGATTACACTTGGTGCAAGCTTTATTTATGAGTCTACGTAATATTATTGCTCTGAGTACTATAATTAGGGAAGCAATGCGAATAATTATAGTGCATGGTATTGTTATGTTAACTAGTGCCATAAGTAATGACTATATTATCTGTTGACTTTTAAGCTACAATACTTCCAAAAAGGTGGACAAACATCTTCTAAAAAAGGATTTTTTATAAAAACTTTTTAAGTCTGCGTCGTAAATTACTGCGCTTAATTATGCAATAGATACTTATTATGAATCAAAATGAAAGTTGCCATAAAAGGTCTTTAGTTTCGTGAACGAGAATCAATTCATTCGTGGATTCAATTTTTGGAATTATGAGACTAATTGATATTAATATTTGATTATAATACACAAACTTGTAGCAATTTACACCAACATAGACGATTATTACACCCAATTATTATGAAAGAATCTTGTTGAGTTACAGAGAGTATGTTATAATTTTTTTAAAACTACTTTTTACTCTTTCATAATAAACCACAAATTAATTTCAGTATCATTGTTTGAGATCATTATATCTTGAAAAAAGTGAAAGTAACAAAACACGGAAATTCCGTTGCCATTTTTCAAAATTTTTGTAGGATTTAAGGAATTTAAGATAAAAAAATCAAACTATGTGTATCAAGGGTTGTCATATTTGTAGCAAGAAAATAAGTTTAGTGGATTATTACGAAACTTAATTGAACTTGTTAGAAAGCTGAAACACATTAATTGCAATTTAAATTCATATTTGAATAAACTGAAAAGTTTTTCTACAATTTCTACTTGCTGAAATGAGAATGAGCAAAAAAATGATTGAATTAATCTCGGGAGGTTTAAAAGACTTCAGTAATTCAACTTTTTCACTCACACCTTCCTGTGTAGGTCAGGAAGGTATTTCGCGGCAGCAGAGGCGACGTAAATAATTTCAGACATTCTCAATCCTTGCGTGAAATTAAAGAGAAATTGCGACAAGTGTTGTGAATAAAAAATAATTTAATGCCCTGCTTATACTTGACATTTTAGGGCTCCCTCTTTATGGAGATGGCTTACGTGTTTTTGATATGTAAATTTTTATCTAATTTTACGTCAAAGCGACTCAAAGTCTTTCACGTCGAAAGTCCAATCCAAGCCGTAATTTAGAGCAGGAGAGCGGCATGAGTTATGTTACGTAAAAAACGTTGTCGATGTGAAAAAATGCTTTTGGATTTTAAGCAGTGTCTGAGTATTATTTTCAAAAGTCTCGAATTCATAGAATTCTAGACTTTTGAAAATAATGCTTAAAATTCAAAAGCATTTCTTCACATATATATCACTGTAAAAGTAGTAATAATTGGATAATAATGTACAATTCCCGATCTGACATAAATCTACATCCATTAATTTCCTTGCTTTACATACACATTACGGAGTTTTACACCTAATAAGGCAAGATCTACTTCTTCCTCAATATCAAAGAAAGTAAACACGTAATATTAAATATATATACAAAATGGGATGCAAAATTATGCCAGCATCTGAAAATTACGGGTAACTGAATTACATAAGAAAAGTTCCTATTTCTATATGTTTTCACATGTTTTGTTGCTTTGATTCGCAATTACTTGAAAAACGATTTTTAGAGTCAGATTGAAGTACTGATAATTTTTTTATAAAGTTAACGATATTAGATGATATAATATAGAATATGGAGCAAGGAAGTGAACGTTTAACGTATTTAGTGATCAGCAGATCAGCATATCAGAAGCTGAACTTTATGTAAAGTTTTCTCAAGTTTTCTATAATTATGGTGCTATTAGAGATTTATATCCGGTTATGATTATCAATGCAAATACGAGTATATATTTTTATTAAAATTGTCTTATTTTCTCTTTACAGAAATTTTGTAGCTGGGGTTTTACAGTTCCAAATATACCGATCCCTTTGCCAAGCAGCAGGTCAAAGATTCCCGAATGATCCGAGAAGACCACTTCACAAATGCGATTTTTATAGAAGTGCCGAGGCAGGCAGAGTTTTAGGGTAAGTTTTTCATTTTTCGCTAAAAAAGTACTTGTTTTATTTTAAGACTTATATTACTTCAGTTTACAAACGCTATTAAAAAAGATGTCATAAATTACGAAATAATGAAAGTGAAAATCCCTTGATTATAAGATTTGCAATAATTACGTTAAGAGTAGTCTCCTTATGTTAATGAATAACTTCCCATTATTATTACTATTACGTGGGAAAAACGAGGAAGTGAACGTAATTCTCGGTTATATCCGAGAGGTTACAAACCGCACTGGTTACATCTGGTTATATCAGCGGGTCACCATAATGATTAATTTGATCGTTTTTATTAACTTACTATCAACCTCAGAGTTCAGAGGAAACCTGTTTGGCTCAGATATTCCCAAATACATTATCAAGAGGGACATTCATATAAAGTAAAAACTGGCTGCATTCATTAAAATTTATTACTAAGACAAATTTCACTTTCAATAATGATATCTTTATTTTCACCTCGTCATGTGATTTTATATATTAAAAATGTGACATGTGAAAAACAACCTTACAGAAAACATCGCATTGAAAAGTATTTAAAAGTATTCTAAGAATCGCAAACTCGTTTTTTGCAAGGAATATTTCAGACTCTTTGTATTGATATTCTGTAATTCGTGAAAACTTCTTGAAATTCCTTGAATTCTACGATAACATCTAAATCACTTGCAAATTTTCAAAATCCCTTAAAATTCCTAGAAACGTCTTGAAATTCCTCTCTAAAAAAAGTGATGTAACGAAATGTTCCCAACGTCTCGCATACATTGTTGTCTCAAATCTGCTCTCTAAATTTGAATCAGCGAAATTTCATTGGTTTTTGAATGACTTGAAGTGGTAAGAAGTAAAATAATTAATCGTGCGCGTAGCGCGCGTGTTGGTTTGCTAGTTATACAAAAGTCTTAGTCACTGGTGTATTTGGTGCGAAGTAGGAAAATGTCATTAATGAATTGCGGTCATATTCTGGATTACCGGAATACCAATTCAAGTAGGAAGTGTGCGGTATTTAGCAATATATTTAGCTCAATATACTAGACGAGCCCCCAGTCTCTTGAAGTGGTTTCGCACACGGTCGATTTAGGAAAGCTGCCATGCAAGGTATTCTAATAACACGATGTTGAGGTGGTATCAGCTAACAAGAGCGTTTGTAACCAGACAACACTCTATATGTCACTCTACTCGCACGTGAGTAACCGTGAGTAAGCAAAGTAGCTTGTTAGTTCGAGGCTTCTGTGCGTGTCATTATCCATTAATTGTCTAGGGCGGTTTCTTAATCCCCTTGCGTATAACAACCACAATCCTTTCGCAACATGTATGTCTCTGATTTAAAAGATTGTTGTTGATAGTTAGTTATTTGCAATCCTGAAGAAAACTGACAATCTTTAACAAAATAATGTCCATGTGCATCCAATAATGTTATTACAATAATGTGACAAGTACGATTGAATTGTATTCTAGGAATTGAAAATCAGAGGCTAGATTTGAACATTATTGTTGCGAAGTCGACTTTAATTGTCCACTTAAGGTAAAACTGGACTTGGCACTTTTCAGACGATGTCATTATACCACGCTTGAAACTATGCAAACAACAGTGATTCAGATTAAGGTTAATCATGAATGGCCGAAGAGAGATTTCTTATTTTATCTTATACTCTCTCTTTGAGTGAATCAAAGTTTTTGTCCTTAACTTTATAGTAATGAAAATATTCTATGTAGAATTTGTAGTAGGTGTAGGCGTTCCTAAGATATCGAAATTGAAGAAGCTACTTCCAAAATGAATTCCTCACTTGCTTGCTGCTTTCACTCATCTCCTTAACCTTGTGTCAACGATCATGCTCACCGTTCTTGGGCTTCCTTGTACTCAGCAAACACGTTATTCCAACTGTATTCTCATTTTGAAATTCACTTGCATCTGAAAAAATTGCTTTCGCAATTACAGCTCATAAAAAAGGCAATTATGAAATGTGATTTTATTATGAAATTCAATTTTGTAAAGTATACATTTGGAAAAAGAATATCAATTGTGGGAATAGATTGAGAGGGATAGTTTACATAATAACCTTCAAGAACAGATTACTTTCATTCGATCCTGAAAAAACAATAGCACCTTTCTTGATTCGAGACATGATTATATGTGACACAAAAAGCATACACCTTACTAGTACAATTCCCAAGGATTTATAACGTTTATTATAAATAGCCTTCACATCGAACAGGATTATCAGCTACGTGAATGGATAATGAAAGGGAAAAGCAACGGTTTCTTGCCGTTATGTCGGAAGCCTACATCCTAAAACTTGTTCTAGTTCCTTTCATGGATAATGAGGTTCTAAAAAAGTGCGATGTTACGTACAGATGCTAGTAATACACTCTTGACGAAAAAAACTGAGCACTTCGGATTATCAGGACGGAATTCGCCTCTCAAGGTGATCACATAGTGCCACTTTTTTCAAATTCCATTATAGGGCATTATATGCTTAAAGAAAAAGTTGCTAGCGATTATCAAATTTTGCCAGGGTGGATTATGTGGAAACTTTTTATTTTATATTTATACTAGCAATACATGTATTTATAGTAGTAGTAAATTCATAACTTTTTCATAGTTTTATGTGTTAATAAACGACTTTTAAGTCAATCTACTAAGTTAATTGACCATTAAAACGTAGAATTATACTATTTACATTTGCATAGTTGCATTAGCCTAAAAAAATCATATCATAAAAAATGCTTCTATTAACTGGAAGTCTCGAAGTGAATCAAATTCAAATTCAAAAGAGTTTATGATCAATAGGCGAAATCATGTCTCACTTCGAGACTGCGAGTTGACAGAAGCAGTATCAATATAATCGCAACCTTTCTTTTATGATGAGATAGGTAAAACATTTTTTCTTTTACTGCAATATTTTCACATAATTTTGATCATAACCTTGAGTAAAATTAGTATGTAAAATAGTTTGCAGCCAGCGGGAACGGACTCGATGTAGCTATAAAGGCATTACCTTTTTCCCAGATTACACGTAAGCGCTTGTCTTGCGGCCTTGGAACGTAATCGTATAATCAACTTCCTTCTTTCCTTTCGATCTGTGTTTCTTCCTTTCTCAAGTAGCAGTACCGTTTTTCAACTCGCGTCTCGTTGCCTGACCCAGTCAGTCACTTATACTCTCACAATCTAAGGAAGAATATGACTGTACGACTGCAAAAAAGTAGGTCTTGCATAATGTCCATTCCACTTCTATGGGATAATTCCCATTTTATATACAGACGCACGCCGACGCAAGAGAATGTCCGTATTTAGATTACTGTGTGTAAGATATAGTATGCACATGTCGCAGTGAGAAACCCTCGGAAAATGATACACCACTAAATCGCTACTCGCTTATTTTACAAAGTGTAGTGCATTCTCTTCAGTAAAACTACCTTCGCAACTGCATGGAAAAGATTCACATCAACTCTCTCCTCTTCTTTTCATTTTGCAATATTACTCAAAATTTTACAATAAGCATTTCAATCTTTATAATCTCGTTCAGGATTAGTAAATTAGCAATAATTATTTTCCAGACATTGTAACCAATAATTGATCTTAAATAAAGACGTTTATAATTGAAGTAAAAAGTCTTAGCCTCGAGCAAAGCGACATTCATTAAACAAGATTCTATTAAACAAGATCGGCTATCGAAACTTGCACTCGATTATCAAACTGCATTTCCAGCATCTGCCATTTTATTCAAGAAGTGGAATAAATTGTCAAAGAAATGACACTTTAACGAGAATAAAAATCGAAACTCAACATAAATCTAAAATGCTACCTAATGTTAATGCTTAAAGTAATTTCGTTTGATCTATTATCGATTTACTTAAAGAAACTTTCATATATGTTTAACACTTAAGTATAGACTCCGGTTCATATTTTTGAGCTCTTTCATTTTTTTTGGAACTTCCGGTTTGGATCGCGAATTATTCCATGAGAACTCATTGAATGGACAAGAAGTTTAGGAATGCCCGCCAGTCCTGTAATTTATCGATCTCATAATTTCCGGTAGTCTACAGGCGAAATCGGCACTTTCCTGTAACTAGTGTCGTAATCGGGGATGCTGAGAGTGTATATATTGCGTCGTTATGAAAAGTAGCTTAATAGGAAAATATGTGTTGTTTATACATGACAGTCTTGACAGCAAGTACGTTAAATTACCTACCTACAATAAACGGCAATTGACCAAAGTATGGTTTCCATAACAAAAATATATAAAAAATGATGAAACAAGCTTAAGAAGTTCACTAAAAATCAATTACATATATCTGCATTAGTTTCTCTTCATTCGAGTTGTCTTACTTTTCAATTTTTATCACCACTCAAAATTGATCCATCATAATTTGATTTTGCAAGGAAGGATCTAATTTATTTATTGAAAGTTGATATATGTCAGTGAAAGAAATCATTAGAGCTGAAAAAAGTACAAGATTTCATGGCAAATGATCCGCAAATACGTTGCAGTGTTGCAATACATGTAAGATTCGTGCGTCCGAAGAACCTCGCATGCACAGTGAAAACGGAAGTGCAGAATTTACGTAACAAGCTGCCCGATCTCCAGACATATTTCTTCATAAAGTATCTATCACGCGGCAGGAAGCGTCACTTGGACATTTTTCTTTGCTCTGAAAATCTTACTCGTATGTTCTCAGCCATTTATTAAGTTTAGGTTCACTCTTTCACTTGCACTTACAATTAGACCTAATAATATAGATTATAATAATTAATGATTCCGTAATATTTTCAGATCTCATATGGTTTATCACACGATTTTCCCTTATTTTATTCCTTTTATCGTTGCCCTTTGAGATTTTAACATTTTTCTTACATTGTTAATTGTAATTATAATCCTAACATAAAAAAGAGGTTGCGATCATGTATATCGAATTTTCTTTAAAATTGAATAAAATCGAAGTCTCTAAGTAACTTCAGGAGATTTAGAGATCTCAAGTGATTTTTAGGAATTTTTAAGGGATTTCAAAAGAAATCTGAAATTTTTGAAGTCCCTTAAAATTATATACACTCAGTTTGAGATATTTTGAAATAAAAGTTTAAAAAATTATCATAAGCTAAATTATTGACAAAGGTCTTCGCTTCAGCGCGCGCATGACTTTCTAGTCTACTAAAAAAATGTTTTCTCAAACTGTGTACTCGAAAATGTTGTTGTAGTTGAAAAGGATTTCTGTGTTTAAAGAGTTGCTCCAGATATCGTTTATTGACAAATCTGTACTAGATTCAGTCTGGAATAAGGATAAGGACGACGAATCACTTAAAGTTTTTCGTTGCATAAACTAGAATGCGCGGACTGCAATTGAGAAGCTGTGCCAAGTTCTTACGTCAGAGTGCACCGTAATTGAAAATCTCCCATTAAATGGCTGATGGATAGTTCCATGGTGATCTAACGATCGCGGCAATAAATAATCACATTTACTATGAATCAAATTTCAATAATTGTGAAACAAAGTAGTGAATACTGTCAATATGGGATACGTCTGCATACCTTTTCATATTTTTGTAATGATCATCTATATTTCTTACGCTGACAATGTCTCTACACTTACACGAGACTTTCGTAACTAATATCTATATCCGTAATACGAACGTTTGATCATTCAGTGTCTCCAATTACAGGAAATACTATATTTTATTTCAGGATAAGATACGTGTTCTGCGAAAATTATAGTGTAATGATTTCGAATATATTAGAAAAGTCAATAGAACTTTTTAAAAGATGGCTAAAAGTGGCAAACTTCTGTAGATTTAAGCTAAAAAGATATAAATGATTTATATCTGCTCATGCTAGTTCTCATAAGAATTGTGATATATTTTATACTTGATAATTGACAGTTTGTTTCAACACTTGCGTATATCACATTGGGTGTTCAGCACAAGCGTCAGTTCACACAATTTGTGCTCCTATTTAGCTCAAAATCTCGTAAAACTTCAAGCCACTTGAGTATGGAATCGAAATCAGCCAAAAAACATAAATCGTAGTTTCTGGAGTAAGTGCAGAATTATTTTTATGAAACACGAGTTAAAAATTACATGTAAGCCTACTTTCATGTATAGAAAAAAAATGTTTACGGGAAAATCTATTTTTCCAATTTTTGAATAACGCCTTCCTTAGCATTATTGCTTTTCTAAGTTTAAAGCACGTAATTTGAAAATTGCGCATACTTCATCATCGTAGATTGCGATTGACTCCATGAATATTACAATAGCAAATCAGCGACTTTCCTCAGTTTCAGGCACTTGGTTGTGCAGAAAGGACTGGAAGCTCAAACAAGAGTGTTTGATATCTTGCAAGGTTATCTCTTTGGAAATTCTATGTCGTAATGATTAGCAAATTATATGTATCCGTCTGTGATATAGATGCACGCTGTACAATAATAGAAGAGTGCGAAGAAACATTCTTTGTTATCCAGATATGAATACACACTTTCCCTTATCTTCCCCCAATATAACTAATTCTAGGAACATCGGAGTCTCCAGTGAACGCTTCCTTCATTTTTCTTTTTTGCA
>JAUESH010000024.1:1728395-1750421 GCA_032275165.1 Synergus magnus | reverse complement strand
CTCGATGGGAAATTGGTTCTCTCTGACTTGAAAGTTGTTGTACTTTTTAAAAATATATTAAGAGAGAGAGAGAGAGATCGAGTGTGAGAATTAGAACTTAATATATATCACAAATTTAGAGCTACATAAATAATTTAATTAATAGACATTTCTCATCGTTCCAGGCGATTAATGGAAAGAGGCTCTTCAGTTCCATGGCAGCAAACTCTGGAGGAAGCTACAGGAGAATTTAGATTAGACGGAGATGCTCTCAGAGAATATTTCCGGCCACTGGAGGAATGGCTCAGAGGAGAAAATTTAAGAACTGGAGAACTCGTTGGGTGGACTTACGGTAAGACAACCTAATTTAACATCATTCCATTTACTGTGAAGAATCATTCAAACTCTTTTGAAATTCTTTTAAACTCATTTCATATTATTAAAGCAGTTCGATTATTATGATTAGATTATTTTTCAAACTAAAATTCAATTTAATAAAATTCTAGTTTAATAAAATCAGTGGTTCAATGATTATCAATATTAAGTTCTAGAATCGACACCTTATTCGGGAAAAAATGATAATATTTTCACGG
Organism: Synergus magnus; assembly: GCA_032275165.1. NCBI lineage: Eukaryota > Metazoa > Arthropoda > Insecta > Hymenoptera > Cynipidae > Synergus > Synergus magnus. The sequence goes on along the minus strand of JAUESH010000024.1, from coordinate 1,749,849 downwards.
GAGGATTAACGTTGAGATTCGATTGTGAAGTCGGGGGCCCGTGGGATATTGTGAGATTACGAAATCGGAGGAGAAAGATAGTTATTGGCAAAAGAGATAGAGACAAAAGAGGATGGGAGATGGTAATGCAGTGCAGCTTATGTAGAATCGTGAGAGACATTAGCCTGTCTCTCTCCTCTTGTTTTTTTGCAAGTTGCACGTTGTTAAGTCTCTCGAAGCGATGGTTTTACCCGACATACGTTTACCTCCATAGACTCGTCCATCTTGATTCACCAAGAGACCAGCAGCGACAATTAATGCAGCACGTATCTCCAAGCCTTTCTAATTATCAAACGATCTGCACTCGATGGACGTTTAACGATCTAGAGAGTCATTTATTCAAGTTCTAAATACGCGATTTGTATAATGCCATGTTCTACGAAGACTTGTTTCTTTTAAAGTCAAGTCCAGCAAAACATCCATATTAAAATGAAAAAGAAATCGTATCTTCCTCATCTAGGTATTTAGTATAAGTATATTACTATGTACTTGCAAACTTTTTCTCCTTTCCCATTTGCTTAACTTTCAATTTCAGATTCATTTAAATGAAATTGAATTATATGTAAGGCATTCCAATACTTCTGCACGAAACATTCATCACTCTTGAAATCTGGTGTACACTCGCTCGTGAAATCTTCTTGAATCTTTTTAAATCTTTAAAAATCTCTTGAAATCCCAATGATTGCAGGACAATCTCTAATATTCCTAACAATCTTTTGAATCTTTCAAATTACACCACAACCTTTAAAATTCCTAAAAATCTTTTGGTGTACCTTAAAATCTTACCTTAAAATTGGAGTGACCAACCCCTCTACACGCTATAAATAATTATTTTGAATTCACTGAAATAATTAGAAAATATAAATGCTCACGTATGTACATAACTTTCATAACCAGAGACTACTAAAGTCCAATTCATTTCACTGAAGAATATAAATATATCAGTAATAAAATAACAAAATTAAATTGCACGCTTCTCAGGAATGTATGCGTAGGAAAAATGTAAATAGATAGGTCGTTACGACGCATGCGAAAGAAAGCCATGCATCTTGTGCAACGTGCGCTCTCTTAACAAAGTGAAGCATAAAAAGGTTGACGTAAAAACAATCTGGGGATTTATTTTGCGATGGCATGTCGATTGCATTAAATAAAGGAGGCTTTTAATCGAGTACGCGGATTTATTGTTCGTTGGTATAACAAGCTGGCTTCTATGGAGGGTTCTTTACGCCACTGAATAGACTATGGAGTAGATCATTTAATTACTTCAATGCACTTACAGGTAATTGCGCCTCAACCACGAATAACCTTTCTCTTCACATGTAAAATGTAAATGTAAATGTAAATTATTATGGTCCCACCAATAGTTCATTAAATATTATGGCTACTTATGTTTGCTTCGTAAACTAAGAAAGTTTTATGAAAACTTTCGATAATTAGTTTTGACAATTATTACTTAATCCACTAAACTTCATCTTATGTGATTTACTACATCTATTACAATTACAATTGGTTGAAAAAAGTGAAAAACAATACAAAATTTAGATTTAGAAAGTGCGTGAAACTTTTGTCATAACAACTTTCTTTCTCTTCGATATTCTGAGTTACCGAATTCTCATAGTTTTTCTGAGAAGGACTAATAAGAAGAAATTTGCATGAATTATATATTGAGAAATCTAAACGATGGTGTTTAATTGACAGATTGTTTTCTCTGTGCGAGAACTATTATAGAAAAATGTAAATCTTAAAAATACGTATGCCTTTTTTCGTGTTGAAATGCAACTTGTATTGCAAATAGAAAGTAGATCTCCGTTGTGTTTTCCTCCATTGCAATCGCGGAAACCCATGGTTACTAAGTTGCGTATAAGTACGACATATGTATAATAAGTTACGGACACACGTGATTTATGTTTCAGATGGTGACTACTGCAAGCGCAGCATAGGAACTGCAGGTCTGCAGGTATATGGTCCTGGTTTCTATCTCAACTCTGCAACTTCCATCAAAAGTACGAGCATCTTAGCTACCCTGACATTATGGGGGATCATCTTTCTCGCCTCCTTTCTGCCCTAGAAAACTCCTCTAATCATCAGTAAATCAAAAACATTAACATTCTTCACTTCTATCAAAGGACTTCCTTTGACTGAAAGCATCCCGGATAATTTCGTTATGGACCATAATGGGTAGGGCCGGAATGCGGAACGAATCATGGGCAATGTACATGCATGTTGTACAGGTCATGACATTATTTCTGTCGCAAGGTACCTTCTGCTAAACGTGTCATTACTCCTTCCTGCAAAGAAAACCACAAAATGACTTTATTCGCATTTTTTCTATCCAAAGAAAAATCACTAGATGTAAATTAAGTACAGCAGAAAGAAATAAACTCACGATACGTGTTTATAGTAATATAATAATTGTAATACTCGCTTCGCAGCGTATAAGAACAATTGCAGTTTGTTACAATCTACAATTGGTTGAAAGAGATCTGTGGTAGCCGTAGTTGTATTTAAGTCAGTATTTAAGAGTAGAAAATATATGTTGTGTTAAAAGATTATAATATAATGTATTATTTACTTTCTTTAAAATAAATGTTTGTAAAATATATGTACAGGCAAAATTATTTAATAGCTTTTATTTGCAATCCCAAAGCTATGAAGTTTCCAAATTGAGATTTTATGGGCATTGTGACCCTAAGTCTTACAACAACTTGTTGGTACATTTCAAAGTATTAAACGTCTGCTTAGTATTCAAAATTGTCCAGTAAAAGTGTCATTAACGACCGTTCGAAGGCCCAGACTTTCAATATATACTAACGTATTTCAAAAATTAGTCAATTTCCATTCACGCATTTGAATGAACTAGCATTATTACACAGAAATCGAGAAACATTATGTTGACGATGTTTAAGTGTGTCCCAAAACTACTTGGTTAAATTGCGCAATCGAAAGACAGGGAAGTTGAGTATTTTCCGCGAAACGTCACGCGAACAATGAGTTGGTTGTACCAGTGTACCCCTGTGTCCACTTTCACCGTTTATCGTTTATTCTGGGGCGCATCGACCAACTCTAAAAAGAGAAACGAAAAGGATAGGTGCATTTCCCTTTGGGAGCGTGAACTTCGAATTTCGCCAATTACGAACGTCGGAAAAGGCAGTGAACACTTTGATGGGAAAAAAAGATGACTAGAAGTCTATAGTCTCTCAAAGGCAAGATCAAAGGCCTGTCAAGTTGATATGTCGTTTCCTTGGTGAGGTTCTTTTTAAATTGATACTTAGGCTTCCGTGTAAAAACGGGGTAAAAAATTCCGTTTTATTCGTATTCCTTAATTCGTTAATTACTTCATCCATTCTTAAATTATTTTTTATTCATGAGCTGCTCCATATTCACTTTATTTGCTGATATATTTATTTATTATGCGCCGATCTTCATTTTTTATTCGATTTTTTGGATTAATTGAACTTGGCACCATTTGTGATTTTTAAACTTTGACGCCATATTTGACGGTTTGAATTTTATTGTCAAAAACAGGAAAGGCAAGAGGGGTTGACAACTCGTGAAATCAGGTGTACACTTGTATAGAAATCTACTGAATTCTCCAGAAATATCTTAAGTCACTTGAAGACGCTTGAAGTTGTTTGAAGTTACTTAAAGTCACTTAAATTCTCCTGAAGTCACTTGAAATCTCTTGAAGTCATTGAATTCTTCTGAAATATTTAAAAATACGAAGTCTTAAAATTATTTGCAATCACTTAAAATTATTTAAAATGTCTTAAAATCCCTTCACACCTTTCAATTCCCTTGAAAATCTGTAAAAATCATTAAAAATAATTGAAAATACTATGAAATTCGTTAAAAGCAATGAATTCTTAAAAATCACTTAAAATTTTCGAAAACCCCTTAAAATTCCTTAAAATAACTTAAAGTGCTTAGATGTTCTTTAAAAATCCGTGAATCCTTAAATGAATCCTTAAAATTATTTTACATCTTTTAAAATTTCATTAATAACTTAATAACTACTTAAAATCCCTTGAAATTTTTATACATACCTTAAAATTGTTTAGAAGCACAATTAACGAATAAAGAAATAAGGAATAAATAAAAAAATCGAGTGTATTGTCATTCGAATAGAATTTGTTCCTTATTCGCGAGAAAACGTTTCGCTTTTGTTTTTATTCTTTAAGTGCTAATCGAATTTGATATTGCCCAATTCTGATATGATATAATATGTATAATAATAAAGCACATTGAGTCAATATTTGCATGCATATTTCCTCTTAGCATTTTTCTTTGAATTAATTATAATTTGATGAAACCTTATGGCACAATACCATTGTCTACCAAAAAAATAACAGATTCGAATTGCATGAATTCGAGATCCGTCGTCGCTTTTGTCGGACGATATCAAACGTTTGATCACTGCGCCTATAATCGTAGTTCGCATAACAGTTGCTTTCTCCTTTGTTTTATGTTGGCTTTTAAATTGCAATATGTAGAGTCAAAATTATAAGGGACGCGACACAAGGATCGAGTGATATTCACTACTTGACATTTCTACCAGAATAATCCTCGTAGCCTCTTCCTCAATAATTAATAAATGCTCTACACAAATACATCCTATAGTTTCTTACACGTATTAGAGATTTCTTTAATTAATTTATGGAAAAGTCCCATATAGACGAGACGCGTGATTAATTCACAAGAATCGTGACATTTGAAATAACTCAGCTCTTATCGTAAGATTTGAATCAATAAAAATATTCCATTGTTAAATATTTTATTATTGAAAATCACATAATTGATGTGATGTCTGTAATTAGCTCCGAAATATATTTCTAGGATAAAGGATTATCGATATTCGAAGACATTTTTAGAATCAAGATATAGTCATTGGTTAATGATAGAGATAGCTTTTTATTGATAATTTTTCGATTTATAAATTATACATATACATATATTTATACATTCAAAGTGGATTTTATTATTGCCACTCAAAAATTACATATAATCCCCCGAAATATCCTGAAATCCCGCGAAATTCCTTAAGTGTTCCTTAAGATTCTTTTGAATCCCATAAAATATTGTTAAATCCTTTAAAATACCATTAAATTTCTTCAAATACATACTTAGAAATTCCATAAAACTCCTTGAAATGCTGTGAAATCCCCCAATATGCCTAAAATCTCAATAAATTTTGTAAAATCCCTTTAAATTCCGGAAAATTTTTCAAAATTTGATGTAATCAAATGTACTTGCCTTAAAACTGAAAAAAAATTATTTGAAGGGCCTAATTTCAAATTAGAATCTTGTAATTTTGTTTTTTTTTTATTTGAATATTATTAATTGTCCAAGCAAAGTTTCCCGTGCTCTACAACGCGCGTATAACATTACTGGTTACAAATATAACAAGTAATTCAATGAATGGTTTATTCCATTAAAATAAATCCTCCCAGAGAAGTAGTAACGTACCTGACGAGTTATGGAACGCGTGATGAAGCGCTAATTGTTGCAATGATTAAACACTCGCAATGGTATGATCAAATCGTGAGAAAAGTGTTACTCGAGCTGTTACGCTTTCGTAATCAAGATTGGAATCTGTATAGAAATTCAATTCAAGAGATCTAGGTACTTACCATATCAGACTTTCAACAGACATCTATTAGGTTTAAATCAGCCGAAACTTAATACCCATCTAAAGCACTTCCGAATAAAAAATCCTTAGGAAAAATCCATTGGAAAAATCAACACTTACTTACAGAAGTCTTGTTAAATCCACTGCATTGTAATTAAAGTGCGTTGCAGTAATAAATTCTGAACTCTGTGTAGATTAACTTAAGGTTGAAGGAAAAGGAAGTTACGAAGTAAGCTAAGTTTTCAGATATTTGCAGGTGTAATTATCCTGAGATCTTGAGAAAGGAACTTGAATTTATCGAATCAAGAAATAGTGTTGAAAGAGCATGTTCACGGAATTAATTAATTATTAAATTTCCAGCTGAAATATGATGAAGGATATGTTTTGTTGAATCTTTCGCAGAACCATTTTGATTTCACTAACCATTCTTAGACGATAAAGTCATCACCCTGGTTTATCTCTATTGCGTGCAAGAGCCGACTAGATTGCTCTTCCAATCATCTGGTTTACGAAGCACAGTCAGCGGAACTGCGTCCCATAGAATTGCCGGTAGCATCTGCTTAAACCAGACTTAATAAGATATTTTGCGGGATACATGTTTCATAAGCTCTATAACGTTATAAGGGTGCTTGAAACACAATTGGCCCCATAACAATTTAATAGACCAGTCCCACGAAATTACTCGAAAATATATTAAGATACCGAGATGAGCCTAAAATGTGTAATACGACGTATATGACACGCCCCCTAAAATAATTTGAAACTGTTTGTGATACCAAAAAACACCTAAAATGGAATCCCTGAAAATTTTTTGAAATCCCCTAAAATATTTTGAAATTCATTGCCATTTTAAAATTACTGTTTTTCTATCAATACAGTTAATAAAGGGAGGGGTGCAAAAAGTTTGTAGTCCGAAATTTAAAACATTTTAGGCCCTGATACTCAGGGCTGCATTGGAAATCGCTTATAATTCGTTAGAATCTCTAAAAATTCTTAGAATCCTATTAATATCTAAAATTTCAAAACATTTAAAATCCCATAAAATTCCTTAAAGTTCCTAAAAATCTCTGAAAATTTAATGAATTCCTTTAAAATTCCGCGAAATATCCTGAAACCCCTTAAAATGCTGCGAAATCTTTTTAAAATCCTAAAAATCTTTTGAATTTCGTAAAACCTGCTCTCTAAATTTGACACAGCGAAATTCCGCTGATTTATATTAAGAGAGTGATTGACTTTTGAATGACTTGAAGTTGTAAGATGTAAAACAAATAATCGTGCACGTAGCGCGCGTGTTGATTTGCTAGTTCCTTTAAAAAAGTGACTTACAGTGACTGTTTTTTAAAAAAAAGTGACTAAAAAGTGGCTTGCAAAAAAAGATGACTAAAAGTGACTTAAGTGACTATGTGGCAGCCCTGCTGATACTGAAAAAAGTTAAACGGGATCTTCTTGTGGGAAAAGAAGTTGTATTTGATGTTTAAAGTAGTTCAATCAGAAAATGATAACATTCGTTTCACATTGTACAAGGGCCCTTCTTTTAAAGATCTATATTTCAATTGGACTCTTAGTGAAACCATTTCGAAGAAAGTAAGAGGGTATTACATTCGCACTTCGAGTTTTACGATGAAGTATATTCTATATACTTCCACAAGTCGTTCAAGCTTTTTTTACATTTTCAATTTTACGAATTAGGAAAGAGTGAGATTTTCTCGTCTTATTTTCTACGACATTCTCAGAAATAAATAAAAATCCTCTCCGGTCGATTAGAGAGTGTTTTTATTTCTTTTTCGCCCTCTTTCTCTATCTCTCTCTCTATCTCTCTCGCACTTAATTCTTTAATCCGACTTTATTTTTCTTCCAATTCGTAAACTCCCCATCACGTGACTCTCAAATGTCAAAGCTGAAGCCGGTTGGCGAGCCGACAGAAGTGCTTCATGCGACCAACCTCCACAACTTCCTCCCACCCCCGACGATCTTCGAGGGTCGGAGTTCATTGTGCTACGAGTGCATTCCGCGTAGCGACGGCGTCAATTGATGCGACACACCGTCGTCCCTGAGAGTGAGTAGTTCTCCAACATCCGGTTACCGAAAACTACGTCTCCCACTTCATTTGTTTAGAAACATCATGACCCGCATATATATTGCAAAAGTAGAGTGCGCAGTTTACAATTTACAATTTATAATTCACAATTTACGATTCACAATTTAGAATTGCCAGTACGAGTTCGAGGCATTCATTCATGAAACCCGCGAATCGCATAAGGCTTCGAATGCCTTAAATGCACCTGCAGGAAAACTAGTTACCTGTAATGTCAAGTGCGGTCTGAAAAAAACAGTGAGTGAACTTTTTCTTCTTCCTGGATATATATAGTTAAACAGATTGAGCTATGATATTTTACGTAATTGGTGATTGGTGATTCCGATCCAATTTTCAATCGAAGGGATGTGAGATCTTCTCGTGTAATTTTGAGATTTCGCGGAAGTTGAAGTTCGAGAATCTATTATAAATCGCGAAAGTTTCAGGAATATGTAAGTGAAGTTACTGTAACAGAAAATTCAATTTGTTCCTCGTAAATTTAAGCGTTCCATCTCAAAATTATTTCCTACGATTGTCTATGCTTCCAATTTTCTGCTCATTCAATTTAAACTTATTCAGATTATAACATTACTAGAAATATTATTAACATTGCATAGATGAATAATAATATTCAAATATAAAAAATATACAAAATTAAACGATTCCCATTTCAAATTCAACAATTTTAGACCCTTCAAATGAACATTTTTTCAATTTCAAGACAAGTACATTTGATTACATCAAATTTTGAAAAATGTTAAGGAATTTAAGACCAATTTAATTTACTATCAAGATTAATAATTGTTATACTACTTACATTTGATATATGCATTATTTTATTAAATTCGTTCAAATATCATCGCTTTAATTGTTCCTAATTACACAAGAGGAAGGATAAAGAATAATTGACAATAATTGTCCTTGACATAGTAATTGCACTAATAGTATGTTTATTTATATAGACTTTCAAAATCCCATAAAAATAATGGAAAATATATATAGTTATATATAGTTATATATATTATAGTTAATGTCTGAAGTTTTTTCCTTCAATTTCGATTATTATCATTGTGAAATGTTTACAGTTATTCAGTGTTAATAATTCATTGCGCAATAATTGCATCGAGGCTCAGTTAAATTGCATTTTCGATGGGTGTCTTGCACGTTATGTGTCCGTCACGCTATGAAAATTCCTTCTACGTGACTGCAATTAGGGCGGTCGAGGTAACAATTGCGCTAAGTACTGCAGTTACTTACCCCCATCCCTATATCATCATTCATTGAGCGCAGTCGACTTAGTCATCCACAAACACGTGTGTGCATTAATGAACATCTGCACTTGTGGGAAGTACATTTGCATACAAAATACGGGCAAACAAGAGAAAAAAAGGTTTAGAAATATGACTTCCTTCTGCAAAAAGGAGATTAAAATGAAGACATAAATAAATATCTAACAGAAATAAAAATTTTTTTAAAAATTTTACTTTTTAAAATTATTTAGCACGCGTGAATGTTATGAGTACTTTGGCATTAACTCATTTTTTCTAACCAAAACAAAGATTCAACACCCTGTTACTATTGATTAAACGAGTAAATAACACGTCTCTGTGGCCGAAAGTGAAGTACAAATGGTATTTGATTACTGGTTGCAAGAGTCACTTAAATCCATAACCATAATTTAGTCATTCAGAAAATGAGCAAATTCATATTCATCAGATTTCGTCAGGTTATAAAATGTGAAAATGAAAACTGTCATTGAATAGATAATTCCGAAAGTTCGGGTACCAATAAAATCGGTGCAAACCATTTTAATTTTAGATGCAGACCTCGTAGGCGGTACTTAATTACTACATTTATTATATAAAACTAATTTACATACGGCTTAAATTTAATAACGACACCCAAAAGCAATGGGGATCATAGTTTTAAAATTGTCTATTAAAATGTAGTATTGATAGGATTTTATTTTGAAAGAGGTTTTGTTACACAATGGCCAATAGTGTTGACACACAATTTTGAAATATCACTCAATTACTGTTGATGAAGAAATGATCCACCAATATTATTGAAGAAATACCTTGAAATAAATATAGGAATATATCTTTATCTTCAGTAATTTCATTTTAGCTTCAAAAAGAAACCTATCGTAAAAATTGCTTTAATAAACTTTTATTGTTAGTTTCGAAGTGAGTATAAATGAGGGTATAAAATGCGTTGAAAGGGATTAAAAAAGATTTAGAAGAAATTCAAGAAGATTTGAAGATATTTTAAAATATTTTAGAGAAATTAACACAGATTTCATGAGATGAACGGATTTTTAGTGATTTCAAAAGAGTTCAAAAGAGTTTAAGGATTCAAGAGATTTCAAGATCTTTGTAGTGATTCTAAAGAGTGTTTAAATGATTTTAAAAAATTTCAAAGGATTTCAGGAGATCTCAAATGATTTTTAGGAATTTTTAAGGAATTTCAAAATCTTTGGATTAAAATCTCTGGAAATATTCCGAAAAGTTAAAATCCCCTGAAATCTTGTGAAATCTCCTCTTGAAATCTTTTAAATTTTTTGAAATATATAAAAATAACTGAAAATCCTCTCAATTTCTTTTAAATCCTTTAAATTTACTTAAAATCTCTTAAAATCCTTCGAGAGGTCTCGAAATCTTTTAAATCTACTAAAATATCTTGAAGATCAAGTAAACTAATAATTAATATTAGAAATAAAATTTACATTGAAAAAGAAATTGAGATTCTACAACATCCTTTAATTATTTCTTCTCTATACTCATTACTGTCGGTTGTGGTACGTGTAGCATGGTAATTATCAATTAGATATTAATCATAAGAATAGTAGCAGAGCGAGAAGAATACATCAATTTTTTCACGATAAAGGAAGTTGGCAATGGACTTCGCAATAAGATACGACGCTTTCTCTTGTATTAAGGTATAATAAAATATAAAAGTAGACTTAATAATCCAAATCACGTAAATTCTTAAAACTCTTTTCAAAATTCAGTAATGACGTTTTGAATTTAGATGCTATGAATGATTATTAATAGTATGATCTTCCACTTTTTATCAGATTAACAATATTTTATATTTAATAAAAGGAGAGACCTGGATCGATTTTTTCTTTTATAAATAAACTTAATTGTGTTGCTTGATGCGACACTAGGAGGCGAACTAACGTTTGCTATCGTCGATGGCCTGCGATGCGGCTGGTGTCAGTCAGTGACCGGACAATTTATTGGTCGGGTGATCTACTCTGCTCCTGACAAAGAGATATGCTTTCGATTATCGTTATTATCAAATGATTGCAGAGTACACAAGAGACGCATTTATATATCAAGCTATGTGCATAAATCATAAATCACAAATCGCTATTAACATTAGAAGTTGAAATCAGGTGACAAACAATAACAGTAATCACAAATTGAAAAATACTTGTCATTCAGAATGACAAGTTTTATAAACGTCTTTTTAAATAAGTGACGTTATTGTGAAAACATAGCAACATGAATTAATCTCTGGATCTGCAGGAAAAAAGTATTACAAATGTGCCATAGGATAATTTCTTTCGTTATGATGGTATGTAATAAAGAACTGCATATAAATTTTCTCCCACAGCTCGTGACATCCCTTTAAATTTTCTGAAATCCCTTGAAATCCCTTAAAAGTTCTTAAAATTACTTAATATCCCATAAAATATTATTAAATCTTAAAATACCAATAAATCGAAACATTAAATTTCGTGAAATCGCTTGAAATTCCTTAAAATTTCATGAAATCTTGTTAAAATGAATAAAATTCCATTGTAACACATTAAGTTTCTTCAAAATCCTGTCAAATCACGTGAAATTTCTTTAAAAGTAAAATCACTCGTTTTATTTATCAGTAAAGATGGAAGTACATCGCAATTGAACTTGAGGGAGCATAAATGATTCCGTGTAAGGGTCATAAAACGCATAGACACTAGTTTACAAGTGAATGGTTGAATCCCTACGAGCCGTGGCATTAAACTTCTCCGCTAGATTCGTTTACATACTATCTCGCTGTGCTGTAACGAACGCAATGCATTATACAATCTTTATCGCTCAGACTTTGCATGTAATAAGAAAGTTTCCCGCCAGACCTACCCACTTGACTCTGAGAACTCGACTTACTCTTTCCGTCGTTTCCGTAATCTATATTGCAATAGGAAACTCTGATTTACTTTTTATTTTACAACAATATACTGGAAAAATTACAAATACGAAAAATTCTTGGTGTTATAACGATTTATTTATAGCTTTTGTAAAAACATTTGTGCAAATCATTGTAGGTGGCAAAGATAAATTCCAGAGGTGTTTTTTTTCTTTGTGATTGTAATGAGATACTTTATGTGTTTATAGATGGTAGAAGTATTCGACGAGTGCCACTTGAGACAATGGCATCATTGACTTTTCTACGAGGGGACCGACGAGAACCGTAAACATTCCACCAGGAAAATTTCAAACAGTATTTCTAAGGTACCCTAGAAATGACTTGTTTTAGAAAAACCTAAAAAAAAACTGAGTAAAAAAGGGTTGGGAAAAAGTTTAATGTTTCCGAGCTTTATGAATTATAAATAAATATATGATTCACAGCTTTATTTCCTTTTGGATTACTCAACTCGTTTTAAACAAGTGAATTTCTCAATAAAATGCTGTAAAGAGGAATAAAATCGATGCGAGCATATCCCATTTTTACAATGAACCATAAACTGTAGTAATATCCGACGCCTATCAATCAATCGCAGTAATAATATCCAATCAGTCATATTCGTATTTCAGGAATATTAAATGTTATTTATCTGAAGTATTAAAGTGTAAAAATATAAACGTAAAATACAGGCTGCAGTCTTTCCCCATGAAAAATAAACTATTTGTAGTTGAAAATTTAAATATTTTGTCGAAAATCCCTCTGTTTGGTTGAAAATCTAACTTAAAAAAAATAAGAATTTCGAATTGAATAATTTATTCCCCTATTATGCCCCTATTTTCGTAAAAAAAATCACGCTATTTTCCCTGTTTTGAAAGCATTATGTACTGTAAAACGTGAAAATGTTTCTTCTTTCTCACAATTAATTATACCTTTCACTGTTTTTATTTTAAAAAAATATATAAACATAGCAAAAAATGATTAAATGCTAACATATCTGCATGCGTTATAATTAATGGGTGTGCATTACATAAAGATAAAATGATAAGGTAGATTATAAGAGATGTGATAAAAATAATTAAAATTAAGTCCAATTATTTATATACACATATTAAGTAACTTCTGGGCTCGCTTTTTGCAGTAGAAAGTAAGGTTTTGCTAATTGAAAAACGTGTATATCTCTAATGCAACACGTATTTGCACTGATTGGTGATTCACTGATTGGTTCCCGGAAAAGTAGTGCGGGTTTAATATAATACTTGTGTTTAATTTTTTTACAGGGGTTCGCCTTATTTGCATCAATATGATCTTCAGGATATCGTACTTTCTCGTACTCGCAGTAATGCTACGGTTGTCGCGGGCGCTGACCGGTGATTATGTATGCCAAAGAGTGGAAAAGTGAGTCGATACATTTTTATTAAGAGCTTTATCTTGACGAGCCTCCGTAACCGCTTTTAAAAGCCAAAAAGTACATGAATATTCATTAGATGCTGAGAGAATACTTGTATAAAAAATGTACATCACAAAAACCTTTTTTATTTCCTGCGCAATGGCCATTGTAAGGTCGTTGAGTAAGCTAAGGCAATTATTTAAGTGACCACTGAGACAGGAATTAAGTCACATTCTAGTCATTGACAATTTAGTGACAGATCTGTCTGCGAATATTTATTAGTCCTAAACTTTACTTCTTTTCTCTGCAAAATGTCTGGAACAATTTCCTATTAAATTAAAAACTGGTAAACAAAGTGGCATGTAAATATGTTCTGCGTACTTATGCAAATTTAGTACCAATTCTTGAAAAATTGCATGACTGAAACGAAATTCAACACTCGATAACTTCCTTATTTCAGAGCTGTTATTGTGAAGAAAGTGATAATGGACTCTCCAAAATGTACTAACTGAATTCATTATAAACGTTGCCGTTAATAGCCTTCCTTTTTTCATTGCATCTTTTACAGGCTTCACGCAGTGTTTCCCCCTTTCCCCGATTTTCCCTTTTTGAGAGCATGTCAAAAAATGAATAAATGCTTAGATATCTGCATGCGTTTTGTAAAATATATGAATATTAAAATGAAAACGAAGCTTTTTTCCAGTTTACGTAATATTAAATTTACAGTTACACAGAGACGTCACAGGAAGTTTTCATGCAACCTGTAGTGGTCCATACATTCACCTGGTGCTTTCAAATCCCACCAAGGTGTCCAAAAACGAGAAAAGAAATGCACCCACGGTACAGGACAAAAGTAAGTCAATTAAAGCAGTGTTTTTTATTACCTTGTAAAAGAGTAAATACATGTATCTGTCTATTTTTTAACAATAGAGTGGAAGTTATAAAAAAATGAGAACCACATAAGAGGGAAAAAGTATTTTCCCAGATGCGGAAATGATTAAAAGAGACAATCGGTGTTGTCAAAGGAAATATCTCTAAAAGAGAGAAAAATAATGGTAACATGTTTGCTGCAATGGATTTTGCTATAAGAAATATAATTCCCTGTATCTCATGTTCGTTTTGTCTCGCTATCTCGTTCTTTTTCCGTCTATTCACCTCGTTACGTTACGTCGTGTGATACAGCTGCCCGAGTCTACTAATTGCAGGGAAAGTGTCCACTCATGGCTAAGCGTCTAATTAATAAATATAAGCTAGGAAGAATCGACTGCAAAATCAGAAAAAATCATGGAGCACAAGGCCGTCTTTGACACGATGCCGGAAAGTAAGATAATGAAAAGAAAGGTGCAAATGTAGGCGGAGAATTGCGCAATTTCTTGCAACTCACTCGCAGAAAAAATATTTAATTCATTTCTTTATGAAGGAATAACAATGGACGGCGCTAACATGCATTGGAATCGGCAAAAACCCGAGCCCAGATTTTCAGGACTAAGGAATTCCCTAGTCCGGAATTTCAAAGGATTTTTAAAAGAATTCAAAAGAGTTTAAGGATTTTCAAGAGATTTCACAGGATTTCGAGAAATATTAAAGAATTTTAAGAGATTTATAGACATTTATAGGTCAAACTCAATTACTAGCAGATGATGGTAATTTGAATCTTAGATAAGGAATTCATTAAATTTTAAGAGGTTTTTAAGAACTTTAAGGAATTTTAAGGGATTTTAAATGTTTTGAAATTTTGAGGAATATTAAGAGGTTTCTAAGAACTTTAAGAGTGTGTCTTGTAAAATTTATTCTGGAAATTGTGACCTCGGTATTCACCCCCAAATTCACCACTAGAATTTCATTTAATCATGTCAAAGCAAGCCGGCCAAATATATGTATGTGTAATTAAATCAAAATAAATTCAAAATTAGTCACTTTTAGTCACTTTTTTTGTTCAAAATTAGTCATTTTTGGTCACTTTTTAGATCAAATTAGTCACTTTTGTCACTTTTTTGAAGTACATTAGTCTGTGGCAGCCCTGGACATATTGCAAAACGAGCCGTTTGAATCCTGCAAGTCAGACATATGCAATATAGGAAATTGCTTCTGAAAGTTTCCCTTCTTGTGTCACGCGCCACCCCAAATGGGAAATAGTTCTTCTCTTCAAAGTTGCCATTACTTAGTTTCAAGATGTTACTTTCAACATCTGGTCTAATACCTCAATAACGAGCAGCGTCGCGTCATTAAAAAGGTTATTACAACTGGTTCAATAAAAATCTCTATCATTCTTTCTTCTATACATTTTTCTATATTTACTTTCGCAAGCTGCAAATGATCTACATCTAAGTAGTCAACTTATTTGCTTCGTGAGACTTAATTAGGTAATTAGATGAACCGGCAAGTTTGAATTCTTAACGACTCAATTAATAATTGTTCTTTTCCCATGCAAAAAAGATGAACTGATTCTGATTGAGCGAAAGTGAAAAAATGTATGAATTACCATTATTTAAAGTTGATCCTTTATGGCAACTTCAATAAATTATTAAATCAGATAAAAAGCATTGTCATTCTGAATACTTTTTAAATAACGCCACAAAAAGAGACGAAATTGTAAGTTATTCGACTTCAAAACTCGATAAACACGTCTGTACAATTTGTCTTCAATTTGAGTCAGATGAAAATTTATCAAGCGAATATATCTCAGTTTTCTGTGGCTCCCTCTACCTCTCTAACATTTTCGAAATACCAAACATTCCTTTGTTTCTGAAAAAAGAGAAGAGACCCGGATAAATTCACTTCCGGCATTTGGTGCAACAAAACGATCTATGAAACTGCTTTCGTTTAACTGTATAGACGCGGAAACTGCAGTTTCGCCGTGTAAGTAAGCGAAACGTGACGAAACTTTAAACGTACATATCTCCTTTCCTAGTCCTCCGAATAAAGTTGTCTCCTCGTTTTCTTGCTATTTCATTTTCTTCACTTCCAAAAATAAAACGTAAAACATAAAATTTGTTAGAAACATTTTATTAAATTGTATTATTTTCCATTATTACGCATGAATTACGCATGAATTATGCATGAATTAGTGCAGGGAAGTGGAGTAAGATGAATAAGTAATGTCTTCCTCATTCCTGATTTGTCAACTGCCTATTCATTGTCGTAAAAATTTCGCCATGCGAACTTTGAGAACCATTCGAATTGGGTAGATGAAGATAAAGAGATTGACTCACAGGCATATAAGGCAGCAAATCTCGCCTATGAGATATTTATGATGATAAACCTGAATCATCTCAGACCAAATTGCATGTTTCAGGTTTATGAGCAATCATAAATAGGCGTATACACCGTGTTGCATACGACATTAACGACGCATAAGATGCCATGGGCATACAAATTAGACAGAATACGTAATCCTCAATTCATCACGCTGTATGTTACACTCCGTGAGAAACTGGATTGTTTTCATGCCTTCTTTTTGTTACTCATGCGCCTTATTAAGTTTTCCGAGCGATCATAGCATTTCATAAGCGTGGATCTGCGAAAAGACTGCGAGAATAAGGTCTTCCTTGCTCTTCTCCTGGAAAATTGCAATAACATTTTTATTATTTTAAAAGAGGAAAAGGTATAAGAGCGATTCGTCTCTTCTTTTGTACGAAAGGGATTATATATAAAATTCTTATCTATGAAAGCGAATGCAGAATAATTGCTTTCCACCTTTAATTATTTTCTCCTCTCGTGAAGAAGAACTCACGAGATTTTTATTATTTTTTAGACGGAGGTCAAACAAAGGACTGTGAATGAATGCTGCGAAGGTTACACAATAGAAGAGGTTCACGGTGAAACTGACACAGAGGCGAAATGTGTGCCATTCTGCGAAAAGTGTGTCGAAGGCGAGTGTACTTCACCGAACAATTGTCTATGCAAGCCTGGTTATCAAGGGGGTGACTGCTCATATGGTAGGATATTTAAAAATTGATATCACATTCCTCGCCGATAATAACTGCAAAAATAACCAAGTTTATTACACAGTAATACAAGAATCTGACTTTTTAGCATAACTGATTTTCACAGTAAATGCTGCAGACAGTTGACAACAATATTAGTGAAAAAATATTGCAATATATATGACGATAATAAGATACGCAGTAGGGAAGTTTTCCTTATGTCATATACAAATGTCACGCGTTACCTTACGACATCGATTAAGAGCGCGTTGAAAGTTGCGGAAACACTAAAACTTTCGCAAGGACTTTCGAGGATCATGAGTTTACTGGCAACAGAAAAGGAAAGTTAGGGATTTTCCAATTTTCATGACATTGCAATTGAAAACGTAATCCGAGAATAATAAGATTTAGCAATTCTTTACAACACGTACTTATGATATGTACAGGGCTACCACATAGTCACTTAAGTCACTTTTAGTCACTTTTTTTGTTCAAAATTAGTCACCTTTGGTCACTTTTTAGATTAAATTAGTTACTTTTTTGAAGTACATTAGTTTGTGGCAGCCCTGTATGTAATAACAAGAAACGAATTGTGCGTGTGTATTTATGGTAGTTAATTAATAATGCACACAAAAGTTTTACAAATTTTATGATTTACAGAGTGTCAGCCAGGATCATGGGGAAAGTATTGTATGCAGGAATGCAATTGCACACGGGAAAGTGCATGTAATCCAGTAAATGGCAGATGCGAATGTCCACCTGGATGGCAGGGAATTAGGTGAGCATTAAATTGGAAATTTGAATTGAAATTGAAAAAGTAATAACCGCATTCATCGATTCAAATCTTCTAGCAGTTAAAAGAGTATTTTCGCCCCTCAATTTTCTTTTATTTTTGGATTTTTTGAGACATAATAAATATGAATTCAATAAGGTACATTTGCATAAGTAAAAAGCTTTTGAATTTTCTTTATGCTAAAGGTGTGAAGATAAGTGTCCTCCTGGTCGATGGGGACTTTACTGTGGTTTCTCATGTACCTGCAGCGACCAGCTCTCAGGCTGCCATCACGAAACCGGAGAGTGCTTTGACCTTGAAGTATCGTTCGATCCAGTACCGACTGTTAAAGAGTGGACACTTAGTGAACTAACCCCTTCTTCCGGTGCAACAACCGACGTTTCCTCTCCTCCCTATTCTGAACAGGAAAACAACACTGATTTTATTGACGTAACAAATGCAGATGACTTTGGTGATTCCAATCTAGACGACTTGCAAATCATCCGAATTTCCACGACTACAGAGGAAATAGAAAGTAATTTTCAAATTACTCTTAGCTTTGATTGTAATTAAAAATACAAGACTCTTTTTCAAGTCTGGATCGTTACTCAATATGTTAACTGGAAATCATTTTTAATTGCCAGATGTTTCGCTCAAAGCTTCATTAACAAGTACAGAAACCCAAGCCACGATGCACATATCTTCATCAACAGAAAAATACTCTTACGATGCAACTCGATCTTCAGGCTCAACGACCTACCAAACTCTGCAGGTTCCAGTTCCAACTGAAAATGTGCCAAAGAAAAATCAAATATCGACAACCAATACTGGTCAGATGCACATTTTTGGAGATGAGAACTTCAACTCGCATGGAAAACCTAGTTTTGGATCCACTGATGAATTCGAGTTGGATCCACAAGTTGTCATGTCTCCCAAAACGGACTATGTCAAAAATGTTCGAAGAGGTAATTTACCTTTTCGTAAAATCTCTAAAATCTCGTGTTGGTTTGCTAGTGAAATAAAAAAAAAGCTTACGCTGTTGATTTCAGTTTGGCGCTTTTGCTAACTATGCTATTTTTACCGTATTCGATAACTTTTATACGTAGTTTATTTAACAGATTTTATTAGCAGATTTCCTGAAATTTTAAAAGATTTCGAAGATCTTCGTCGAATTTTAAGTGATTTCATGGAATGATAAGAGATCTTGAAACCTTTCAAATTGAACTTGTTTGCAAAATTTAAAAATATTGTTGTTTTTTAATATCTTTTATTGGCAACGCAATTTTTCTCAGTGTATATTACATAATACTGATATAGTAATAATTCATGTCCTGTGACCAAACAATAATTCATATTGTGTGAACAGAAAATTCACTTAACTTTATCATCCCTTGAATGGTCGTGCTTCATATTGTGTGAACCTGATAAATATAAGATTCCATCTTGCTTCACCCTGCTCTACATATTTCTCACATAATCATTCTACTGTCGTGCATTTCACAATACATTCCGGGATATATGTTACAGTTCCCTTACTGCGCGAGTCACACAACGTACCTACGTTACATTCCCATGCCCTTTTAGATATCTTTTGGCTCACTGTAATTCGTAAAGACTGAAGGGAGCGGATTGATTGATTCACGATTTCTATTTCTAGATTGCAAAATTATTATCATTACCTGAAATATATAATCAACTCATTTATTTGTATAAATGAACTTATTAACTTATCATAATATTACACAAATCAATCTTCTAAAATCGCATAAATTAATTTTTCACAGAAAGTTCTACAAGTTCTCCTTTGCCAATGGACATCGCAGCCCTGGTCATCATTGGATCGATAATTTCGTTAGGCTTAACATCAGTAGCTGCTCTTATGATTTTCCACATGCGTGCAAAATTATTCGAAGCTGTTCGTTTATCGATTTTTAACGAAGAAAAAGTAAATTGCTCTGGAATTGAAAAGGGAAATGTCGAGAGGATTTCAACTATACACACGAGTACACTTCCTCGTAAGTATTTAATTAACGTGCTATCTACATTATACAATGTGTAAGATTAGAAAATACGCTATTGCAGCTCTTGTTAACTTCTCGATTACATGAATTCACCAATTCTATGCTTTCATTTTCATAAGGAAGCTAGACTGATTTTTACTTTTTTCTTTAAGATAGAAAGATATCAATTTATATAAAATTATATCATTGGAATTATCCTATCATAAAAAAAGGTTGCAATTATATCGAAACTGCTTCTATAAACTCGAAGTTTCGTAGTGAATCATACCGGATGAAGCCAATATTCTCTCATTTTTAACTCATTTTATATCCTCAAAATGATACATTCACTTCGAGACTTGACAAAGACGCATGACATTCTAGTATTATAAAACGTCTTTATTTGTATTTTTTTTAGGTACCTTAACCCGAAGTAATCCTGCATGCAATGCGACTCCGGAACCCAAAGCAATCTTGACCTTAGATGAAACGGGAAATGAATATGCAAATGGTACAGTCACTATTGGCATTCGACTCTCGAGTAATCTCAGAGGCAAGTTTCTTTCACTTATTTTGAATCTCAGATATCTCTAAATTTGAATCAGCGAAATTTCATTGGTTTTTGAATGACTTGAAGTTGTAAGAAGTAAAATAAATAATCGTGCGCGTTGGTTTGCTAGTAAAGTAAAATAATCAGTGAACTTAATTTCTTCTTCCTGCTGGCAGAACTTCTGGAGAGTCAGTACGATAGGCCAACATCGTTTTGTCATCGTGGCGCTTCTCAAACGGAAATGGAACATGTATATGACGAGATTCCTCTGTCGTCTCCATTCTGTATCACCAAAGATACGTAATTGCATTGCGTTTCTAGATAAATCAAATCATTTTCCCTTGAAGCATTATTCTGAGAAAATGCAAGTAGAATAGTAAGTTTGTGTCTCAAAAATGTATAACTGAGTAGAAATATCAAGGGTGTACAAAATATTATGGTAGGAATGACATATTCAATTTATATATTGCTTTGATCTAGAATATGAAGTTCAGAGTTCACGTACTTTCAAATCGAGGGCGTCATATCTCAAAACTGATAAATATTGAATTATCTTTGCATTCAATTAGAGATTTTAAAGGAGAAAGTTCTCGAGATCGAGAACATTTTCGCACAAAAATATTCTAAAGAATATTCTTGAATTTTGTAATTTAAATATTAATTTTCAAAGAGTTAAAGTGATTTTAAAACATTTCCAGAAATTTAACAATAATTTTATGAAACCCTATAATAATTGAAAATATTTTTTGTTTCCTTTTTTACTTTTGTAGTTTCACAAATTTTGTCTCGTTCATTTTTATACAGTATTTCAATTATATTGTTAAGACTATGACTCAGTATGCAACATTAATTATTAATTATGAAGAATTACTGTTTGATACTTGAAAATGAGCCTAAATATAAT
>JAUESH010000024.1:1694474-1720669 GCA_032275165.1 Synergus magnus | reverse complement strand
CTACTGGAAATCAGTGAAAAGTCACTGAAATTTTCAGTAGTTTAGTGACGATTACTGAAAATTTCAGTGACTTTTCATTGATTAAAATCGTGAGAAAAGAGTCACTGAGAATCAATGAACTTCCACTGATTCAATTTTAGAGAGTAAATTAGTCAGTTATTATAAGTACTTCACTGCCAGAAGTGAGAAATGATTATCGCAAAATCGAAGAGTACTTTCTTCTTCTACACAGGAAAAAGGAAGCACGGAATGATTTTTCAGATAGGCAATTCTCGATTATTCCGATTATCGAATCTCAAAATGTATTTTACTTTCATAAATATATCTTGTTAGTATAAATCTGCCATTATAAGTTCATGTAATTCATATAATTCCATGTAATGGTTAAAGTTTAAGGAAATGTATTTATGATCAATCAAAACTATCTTGTACATGATCTTGTAAAGTGCAAATTCTACTCGTAACTGATAATTTAGAATAGTCCTGCTTCTTGCGCAACCGCTACTCAAGTATTTTTATAATAACGGTGCAGACAAGCGTTCGGATATTCTGAGAAAAGTGAGCTTGATAAGGATTTTAAAAGAAAGTATCTGTCAGATAGAAGTTGGGTTTCGATTATTAACTTACCTAGAAAAAGGCTTATATACCTATTCTGGCATATGATAATGCAATTTGAATCAATGATTATATCTGTAGAACTGAAATACAATCAAACCATTACTTACTTTCTAGTATAAATCAATAATGGAAATATTCAGTCCTTTAAATTCAAATTTAATAAAGCAATTCTAACGATTGCGTGGGAGTCGCGTCACTTTCATTCATATATTTATCAGTCTGTATTTATAAGTGTGAATGACTGTTTTATAATTTTATCATTTTTTATTTCATTTCTCTAGAAATAAACAACTGTAATTTTTTAATGTATGTAGATGTGTTTTTCGAAATAAAATAGTATCCATAATTTTCGTTTCTTTTGCGATATCCCCCCCCCCCTTCTTATCCATGTTGCACGCATACGGCTGTTCATTACAATCCTTTTTCCGTGAGAAATTAAACCAATCCGCAGGAATTATTGAAAGTATTTACAATTTAAGTATTTGAAAAATCATGTGAAATAATCATGAATGTCTTCTGCGGATGAATGACTAATTTCTGAGTCATAAGTCACATAATTGAAAAAGAAATATGAGCCTTATCTTAAAAAAGTCCAAGGTTATCTACTCCTGCATCAACAACATGAGATCATTGATTATAAAGAGTATCAAAAATTATTTTATTATCCAAATTTCTTGTGCATTATGTGTAACAGTAGACTAAAAACTTATAAAAAACTAAAGAAAGATATTTTTTGTAACATAATTACAAATTTCAATCGTATCATAAAACAAAGGTTGCGAAATTGCTTTTATAAAATCGAAGTCTCGAAGTGATTTTCACACTGGATGAAGCCAGTATTTTCCCTTCAAGAGTTTAACGATTTTCAAGTAATTTAAAAATATTTTTAAGTATTTCAATGGATTTTAAATGATATTAAAAAATTTCAAATTATTTTAAAAGAATTCCAAAGAAATGAATGATTTTCAAGAGATTTCATAAGCATAAAATTATTGACAAAGACGTAGGCATGATATTCTAGTATAAAAGAAATTAAAACTATAATATTCCGAATAGTATAAGATGAGATAAAATCATTATTTTTTTTTTTTTTGTATAACTTTTTACCGAAAAAAAAGAATCTCTGGAACTGTAATGGGATTTCCGTTGTTGACATGCGTATAACGTAAATCCGCGCGTAAATCTTAGAATTGTGAGGAAATCTTGAGAATAACAAGTTGACCTCCGAACACTTTTAACATATGAATTATCTGCAGAACATCGTTCAGTAGTGGATAGATATTCTTCCTGTCAACATGTCGAATTGGATTCTGGGCTTTTTACTAATTTTGGCTTTAAGTGCCACTTCATGTTTTGCGCAAGGTGTAAAAGGAGGATACCATGCTCCTCCATCTGAGAGTTTAGTTTCCTTTCCTGCTAAAGAAAGTGGCACGTGTTACAAAAGAGTTCCGTAAGTTGTAAATTTGCTTAAAAATAAATTGACCCAAAAAAAACAATAGTTTCATTGAAGTAATTAGGGATGATCCGCAAATTAGATGAGACCCTTACAATTTGTCATTTGAAGCCTTAAAATGCAAACAATTTTCAGTAAAAGTAAATTTTACAAATTTTTCAATTTTAAATTGAATTAGTTCGTAATCTGTATTACACATGTTTACAAAATTGGCAAAATTGAGTATCGAGAGCCAATCGAAGTCAATATGTCACTCTTTCAATCCGAGTGACATAGTAACCTTTAACTCTTTAATCTTTTAGTTCACTCTTAATATATTTTTCCCTCAACTTTGTAGTTGGTTAATTGAAATAATTGATAATCGGAAATGTTTATTATAATGAAAATTCCTTTAACGAGCAATTAATTTTGGGCTTACTGGATATGTCAGATGATGGGTTACAGAAGCATTGTTTGAAATTATTTTTGCAAGTCAATAAATTTATTTCTGCTTTGACTTGTGTAATAAATTAAATTGGATTGTTGTTTCTCTGAGTAAAGATAAAAATAAATCTCAAAAACGTGTCGTAGATTTCCGCGCTTCATAACTGATCAAGAGAATCATATATATTACACAAAATGGCAAATTTGTCTCAGAGTCATAAAAAAAATCTTTATCCGCTTTAAATTGATTTGAAATGTGCTGATGTTAAGAAAGTAGCAAATAAAAATCTATTCGGTGACATCAGTAGAATAAGTGCCCTTTCTATCTATATACACATAAGAGAGATAAGCGTTGATTATGTCGTTATTGTAAATCTACGGAGTAAAAAGTTTCGAAATCTTTTGACATAGTGACCTGATTTCGGAGAACATTAATCCCTCCTTGTTTCTAATGCAGGTACACCCAAGCTTTGGCAGCTAATATATCAAACGGATACGTTCAGGCTGTGCCTGGTACACAGACTTCGCAACAGGGTGTTAAATCAGTGAGTGCCTTAATCTCATAAGCTCTCAATAATTATCCTTGTAGAATTTTAAAGGAAGGTACCACCTTTAAAAATCTCTTTGAAATATTTTGAAATTGTGTGCATTAATCCTTAAATTTAATCCTTAATCCTTCGATGGCACACTTCCTGGCGCAGCTTTTTGACCCCAAGCGAAAAAGATTTCCTGCAAAGAGCCAATTTGTTTCTTTTTGAGTAGCTGCATTTTTTTACACACTTTTGGATATTTACTTCAAAGAATTCTGTGGGTTATTTAGCTCAAAATTTATTTTAAATATTTTTCCACTTTGCAGATATTTAAAATAGAAAAAGGCACTGAGCCATAAAAGACCCAACATGCCCACGAAGGGTTAAATTATAAAATTCTCGAATATTCTTGAATATTCTTGAGTTCTTGAGAATATTCTCGTTCTCAAGAACTTTCTTGTTTAAAATCTCTAATGCTTGGTAAACCGCAAATTGATTTTCCCCCCTTAACATTCATTGCAGAAAATGTATTATCGTTTTTTTCTTCTAGGGTGGTCTCAGTGTAATAACAATAATAGACTGCTGTGACGGTTTTGTTCGTAATAGAGACACTGGGGAATGCGAAACTCACTGTGATGAGGGTTGTTTCGGAGGAGTCTGTTCTGGACCAAACATCTGCACGTGCGATACAGGCTATACTGCCAGAGAAGGAATATGCAAGCCTGTATGTAACAGACCTTGCCCATTTAATTCAGTCTGCCATTTGCCTGACGAATGCAAATGTAACGATGGGTATGAGAAACAGGATGGAGAATGCAAGCCCGTATGTCCTGGCGGTTGCATAAATGGCGATTGTATCGAACCCAGAGTATGTAGATGTAAAACTGGCTTTTTACTCAACAAGGACTACAATGAATGTGTTCCTGTATGCGAAGGAGGATGTCCTAATGGAGAGTGTGCGGGACCAGGATTTTGTCGATGTTATCCTGGGTGAGTAACATTTACCGTGGTAATATCATCTAAAACATTTTCTGAATTATAAAAAATGTGGTTTAAAAATTGCAGGTACCAAAATCCACGAGGAGATCTTGAGACTTGTGAACCCCAGTGTCCGAAAGGTTGTTATGGTGGCAGATGCTTGGTTCCTGGATTATGTCAATGTGAAGACGGATTTTCTCTCGACTCGACCAATACTTGCATACCAGTTTGTGAAAATGGATGTGAAAATGGAAAATGTGTTGGACCAAACCAATGCTCTTGCAATCCTGGATTCCATGAGGATAGATTCACTAAAAAATGTGTCAGCTCTTACAATGAGGAATATGGTCAAAAAGTTACTGTACTTGATCAACAGAGTGGAAACTATGGGAATATAGGGGGACCTTATGGACAGCAGTCTGGTACTTATGATCAACAATCTGGAAGCTTTGGTCAACAATCAGGAAGGTATGATCAACAATCAGGAAGCTATGGTCAACAATCAGGAACTTATAATCAACAATCCGGAACTTATGATCAGCAACCTGGAAGATATGGTCAACAAGGTCGGCCATTTGGGCAACTTATCCCAAATCAAGAAGTCGATGCTGGTCAGCAAACTACTTTGGAAGTTGACAATTTACAAGCTAGCTCTTGTGAAAAACAGTGCGTAAATGGAGAATGTTCGAGGAATGAGTGTATCTGTAATAGAGGATATATGCTCGACCAAACCGACACAACTGGAACCAAGTGTCTTCCTATTTGCTATGGAGGATGCAGAAATGGTATCTGCAGTGCTCCTAACACCTGCTTGTGCAATCCTGGTTACACGAAAGATCGAAGCGTAAAAGGAAGGCAAATTTGCATTCCCGTTTCACGCTAATTTTCTACTTTTTAGATTATTATTATTAATCACCTGTCTTAACTTATGATTCACTCTATAAAGACTTTGAAATCAAAAACTCGAATTATCCTCTTGTACCTTACGATCCTGTAAGAAAATTTTTAAATTGAACAAAGATGGATTCTATTCAGGAATGTGTTTGTTGAAGTAACATTAATGTTAGGGATTCCCCTTGTACTTATGTTATTTCCACCCAGAGGTTTAATGATAGCACACATCCTGCGATAAGACAATATTGCAGAGATGATGGAAACGAGAGTGCGCATATCCATTTAGTCATAGAGAGTATAGTAAGAAACACAGATGGTGCGTTAACTAGAGATGGGACGTGTAATAATTACAACTTTAATTCTTGCTATATTAGCCAAATTAAGTACTGGCATATTAAGAGCCAGCAATCCAAATTCAATTTGTGAACATTTATTTAGGTAAGTAACTTGAATACTTATTGACGTGTTTTTATTTACATTAATATTTGACCCATTGTAATCTTAATTATATGGTTGTCTTAATATTAATTTTTCAAAAATTTTCATTAAAAATGCAACTTAGGGAAACATTTCTTTAAACAAGTATTTTTCACGATTTCTTTAAAGAGTGTTTTATCCAACAGTGAATTTCAGTGTGAGAATTCTTCCACTATTATTTTTTCCGGTTAGCAATACGAGTAGATAAAATCCTGACCACAATGTCAAAAAAATAATCTTTAGGCAGCCAGTCATTAGGCAACTTATTCCTTTATTTATCGCCGGACGTCAATTCCCTGTCTTAAATTTGTTAGTATTAATAGATCGAAATTTTATATCATGTATAATTTTGTAGAAGATTTTCTAAACTATTTATTTCAGCATTCAAGTATCGCAAAATGTGCCATACATAGAAACATATAAAAAAAGAGTTTTTGGAGTATTCCACCGTACAAAAACTCGAACAAACTACAGAACAGAGGTGCGTTTATGTTTCTTTTTGAACAGGAGATTCTTTCCTCTTTCTCCTTCATTTTATTGCATATAAAAATAAATTCATTTTTCTCATAGTATCATACAGTTTGGCACACGAATGAAAAATGTTGTTCAGGATACTACGAAGTCAATTCAGAGTGCAAACCACTGTGTCAGGATGGTTGTGAAAATGCTGTTTGTTACAAGCCAAACGAATGTCGATGTAATTCTGGTTACACTAGGGATAAAGATAAAAGAAATCTTTGTGTGCCAATTTGTGAAAATGAGTGCATTCAGGGTACATGCATCAAGCCGAATATTTGTGTTTGCAATTCAGGATATTCTATGTCACCCGATGGTTTCACTTGCACGCCAACATGCAATTTTTGTCCAGAAAATTCTATCTGTACTGCTCCTAATATTTGTACATGTTTTCCCAATTACAAAATGGAGACAATAAATAATGGCTCAAAAGAGATATGTTCTCCAATTTGTGAGAGACCTTGTGTCAATAGCGATTGTGTCGCTCCAGATGTTTGTAAATGTAGAGAAGGATACGAAGACTTGGATTCGGATGCTTTTAATTGTACTCCAAAGTGCAGCTTACCTTGTAATTTTGGGACTTGTACTGCACCTGAGGTGTGCACATGCAGTCACGGATATAATCGATCTTTAAACGATTCCAGATGTCAGCCAGTTTGTAGTCGAGATTGCATTAATGGGGTACTTATTTATATTAATCGATTTCAGGCTTCACAGCAGAAAATGCTCTCAAAAAGTTTAATTTTCAACCAAGGAGTAGGATTTTTCTAAGAAAAAAATATATAATATAAATTGTCTCGTAAATTGTCAACTAAATACTTCAATTTTTAACAAAAAAAAAAATAAATTTTTGAAGAAATAGTTTAATTTTCTTATGGAGGTTTATTGACTCAGTCCGTATTTAAGTGAAAGACGAGAAAAAAAGGAATTTTCTTGAAAATAGGAGAACAAGAGGAATTTTTTAAAAAATGGTCAAAAACGGGAGAATAGGTGAAAGACTGTGAAGCCTGCGATTTTAAAAGGCTTAGTTCATTTTTCGACTAGATCAAAGTTACCTTATTCTATAACCTGTATAATAACAGGTTTGCATTGCGCCAAATGTGTGTTCCTGTTCTGAGGGATATGGTTTTATGGATGATTCCGATTCCATTTGCGAACCAATTTGCGAACCCGCATGCAAAAATGGTCGTTGTACTGCGCCACAAATTTGTACTTGTGACGACGGATATAAAATCAAGAATGAGTCAAAATGTGAACCCATATGCACTCAGCCATGCTACAATGGGGTTGGTAAAAAAGCTTCATATATGTATGTATTATAATGTCAGTAAAAGAAATTAAGGCATGAATCCATTTTTAAAATTTTAGGAATGTACAGCCCCTGAATATTGCAGTTGTTTCAAGGGATTCGAAAAGACTGACAACTTGACGAATCTTTGTGAACCAGTCTGCAATAGAACATGCGAAAATGGTCGTTGCACTGCACCGGAAGTTTGCACTTGCAACGAAGGATATCTGATGAATAATGAGTCCAATTGCGAGCCTATTTGTACCCAAGATTGCTACAATGGGGTGTGTAAAAAATTGCGCAATTACTTAATCAGGGGGTCTACTCAAATACTGAAAAAAATTCCCTGATAATTCCAGGTTTTTTTTCAGGCACCACGAGATTTTTCCAAGTATAATTTTTAAAATATTTGTAATCCAGATGTCAAAAATTAACCCTTAACAATTTTTTTAAATCCATTGAAAAGGATTTCAATTGCTTGAAATCCTGTGAGATCTCTTTCAATATTTCAAATTCCTGCGAAACGCGTAAAATACCTTCAAATTTCTAAAAATCATTTAAAATCCAGTGAAAACCCAAGTAAATTATTTGAAATTCTTAAAAATATCGAGAAATTCTTTCAGATCTCTTGAACTTTCGTTTTATTTCAAGAATAACATTCAAAATTTAAAGACCTTATTTTCAGATATGTCAATATTATGAGTTAGTTTATCATTTTGAAATTAAGATACTGGAATTTTGAAAAATTTTTAATTAACAGTTTCCAATTTCGACTACATTTTAAGTGGTTTTTTGTTTCTAAAATGCCAAGGTTTGTAATGTAGGAAAATTTGAGTTTAGAATTCCACTATTTATTTTCACTTGCTTCATTTGTGGAAATGGAATGTTAAAATCAGACCAATTTTTTAAATGTTTTTATGTTCCATTTTCTCTATAGAAAACAGAGCGTCATTCTAAAATTTAGTATATTAAAAAACTGTTCTGGCAAAATAATATGGGAAAGTATATGTCTGACTAAGTGATTTTTTCACTGAACCGACAACTATAAGTGAAAATGGAAGGATATAGTCAGACAGGGGTAAAAGTTACTTTAGTCGATAGAATGTGATTTTCCTACGAAAATGGACCAAGTCTGGCTAAAAACATCTTTTCTTCTGCTTATGAACTACTTCGACTACATTTTAAGTTATTTTTTTCTAAAATGCCAAGGTTTGTAATGTAGGAAAATTTGAGTTTAGAATTCCACTATTTATTTTCACTTGCTTCATTTGTGGAATTCTGTAATTCTTATTAATTGGGAAAGATTTCTAAACTCAACTATTTTCAATACAGGAATCTTTCAAATAAACTTAAACTAAAATCTTCATCTTAAGATACACTCAGAAAAGTTTCCCTATAATTCCAGATTTTCCAGTTTGCCATATGAGTAGACACCCTGTTAATTACAAAAAGAGATACCTAAAAGTTTATTTCTCGATTTGCAGGAATGTACAGCTCCTGAGTATTGTACTTGTTTCAATGGATACGATAAAACCGACAACTTTACCAATCTCTGTGAACCAGTCTGCAACAGCACATGTGAAAATGGTCGTTGCACTGCCCCAGAAGAATGTACATGCAATGAAGGATTCGAAAAAGAGTTTGATGAATGTGTTCCCGAATGCGAATGTATCCATGGATCTTGTAGTGGAAAAAATCGAACTTGTGTTTGTGAGGATGGCTACGAATTGTTGGGGGTTGAAAATTCGACAACTTGTGTACCTGTATGTGACCACGGTTGTGTGAATGCAGAGTGCATTTCACCCCACGTGTGTAAATGCCATGAAAACTATATCATGAATAATGGCACAGATAACAATAACACTTGTGTTAGTGTATGTGGCGTGGAATGTGTCCACGGATTATGTCTTCCGGAAGAAAAAGAATGCAGCTGCTTTTATGGCTGGACCGGAAGAAGCTGTGAAGTGGCTCTCAAATGTGCAGCTCTTTTTGATGAAAGTAAAATTAATGGTGAAATATTTACTAGGTGAGCAATTTTTCATTTTTATTAGCAGTACCATTCATTCGAAATAATCTTGAAAGTTGTTATTTATTGTTATTGACTGTTATTTGCGATCTCAGTTATGGAAATGAAACAGAAAATACAACAAACATGGAATCTCAATGGAAGGGTCCCATCTGTGAGGAATATTGTTTTCCAATTGATGCAAATCAAACAGAATGTTTTAATAACTCAATGATGAGCTTAAATTCTACAGCAGTCGTATGTTTTTTAAATGTGGGTATGTATATTGTACAAGGTTTATGAATACAAAGTTATATTTGCGTATTTTATTCCAACGGCTTTATTTTGACAAATTTAGATTGCAATTCCGTGAGTTTACAAGGCAGCAGGACTAAAAGTGTCTCAATTATATGGTCCAGAATAATGCAGACAATGTACGGAGTAATACCAGCAATAATTGCAATCCTAGTATATTTCGTAGTAAGACGGTACAAAAGAAAACAAAATCCAATAGGTAATTAGCTTTAAATACGAGCTATTTAATTACAATTATTTAATTTATTTACTATATTTTGCAAATGAAATATTATTTGTAGCAGTTGTTCGCTCGGAATCATTTCGGAATCAAGATGCAACCGATTGCCTCATTGAAGAAGAGGGAATAGCTTTATGAATCATGAAAATGTAATTTATTTTTTATATTATACTAGCATAAATACACACGCAATATTCGTTTCTTTCGATTTCTCTAAATATTTTTTTTATACCATTAATTTCAATGTTCCGAAACAGAATGAATAAATGGATTTATCGTACATTATTATATGTATTATCCTCTCTAAAATAGTGGTGTAAAGAAATGTTGAAATCTCTTTAAATTCTTAGAAACCTCTTAAAATTCCTCAAAATTTCAAAACATTTAAAATCCCTTAAAATCCTTTAGAATTCTTAAAAGTCTCTTAAAATTTAAGGAATTCCTTTAAAATTCCACGAAATATCCTAAAATCACTTAAAATTCTACGAAATCTTTTTAAAATCCTAAATATCTTTTGAATTTCGTAAAAATCAATTGAAAATTGTCAAAAACATTTGAAATTTCTCGCAACCTCTTGAAATTCTTCTAAAAAAATGGTTGCTCTCTAAAAATGTCTCGAAAATCTCGCATATATCATTTCTTCAGAAGTAAAACCAAATAATCGCGTGTGTTGATTTTCTGGCTAATTAAAATTAAAGGCTATAATCAATATTTCGTTTACTAGCAAACCAACACACGCTAGGAAATTTTAGACCTAAAAACTCCCTTCCAAATTGCCTCTCAAAGTTGTTTTCACCATCCTCAATATAAACTAAATATTCCTTTCCAACATAATAAGTTTGTCAACAGCGAGATTACTCAAATCGTCAGAATCCGTTTCCGAGTACATCATTTCCTTTAATCCCCATCCCAGTCTTTCTTACACTTTGTGGCGCATTTTCCTCCCACCCCTCCAAAAAAAAATAGCAATAACAAAAAAAATAGGGGCTTACTCTCCTCGTCGTGCGAAGGCGCTGATCGTCAAGAATGAAAGAGCGCACTGTGTATTGCGCAGGCTGGGTTTAAACCCCTGGTGGGGTGGGGGGTGGTGGGGGTAAGATGTCGATGCGCCGCCGGTGGCCGGTTTCGGGGGTTGACTCGCGCCGTGGGGGCGATGAGCGCACTTCTTGTCGCCCTGAGACTGACCTGCTGCTGCTGCTGGCTGGCTTGCATCGTCTTCCTGATTCGCCCATCCTGCGGCCTGCCGGATCAGGAGCAGGTCCATCGTCAGCATCCTCGTCGCGAACTTCGAGGACATGACGCATCTTCCCTGTTATCGGGCAACTTCAAAGTTCGGGAAGGCGAAGTCTATGATGACGACGACGTCCTCCCCGACGAGTTGGATGAGGATATCCTCGAGGGAAACTTTTCGTCAGGTATTTATTCTCAAAAATCTCATTTATCAGTGAATAATGTTAACATCACGTAATCTAGAGTCATAATCAGTTTTATCAGTTTCATCAGTTAATGTAAAATTGTATAATTGACATTATTTACATCCTTTTCTATATTAAATGTTAAGTCAGAAGTACAAAAAATGCAACGCATGTCGAAGTTGTCTTTGGAGCAATAGAGTGGAAAAAAATGATAAAATTATGCAGAGGGAAGAGCATTAATCTGGGATTTACGTTAGCGTGATTGGGTGAAAAAATAGGAAAATCTGATAGGATTATGATGAAAGATTGGTGATAAGAAGAGAATAAATTTATGTCATTTGCTGTTATCCTCCGGAGGTAGAGTTCGTACGCTCTAGTACGGGAATCGATAAGGGTCCTCACCCTCGACCACTGCCGCGTGGTGTTTTGTTCATGTAAGGAGAAATTCCTGTTTTCGAATTCATCTCGTTTAGAAATGAATTTTTAAGTTAATTTTCAAATATTAATGCAGTTATAAAAACGAGAGAAAATTGAATGTGTATTGATTTTATCTCTTGTTGTCCTTTGTTTCTATTGTTTCTCCCTTGATGTGTGCGAACAAAAGAGAGCAAGTGATATATCAACATTTGCGTCTATCTGCTTTTCATGCATGGTCAGGTTCAATTTTCTTTATTACTTTTTAAATTAAATATCATCTTTCAAGTTTTGGTTACAACTTACTGCGCATATTTAGTCAATTATGAAAAATTCACTTAATTACTCGCAACCTCATTTGGAAAGGAAGCGAATCTTTAATATTTAATGTTCTGTGAACAAAGTATTATATTCTCTCTAGTCATTTTCCAAGTTCGGTTCATTTAATTCATATTATATCACTCTAGTCTGGACCTGGTTGAGTTTATAACTTTTAGCAACTTTATATTCGACAAATATTCCTAAGCATTTCTGTAATTTAAATTCTCCCGTTTATAAATACATCAGATTAGTCGATTAGTCTCAGAAATCTAAGATCTTTCAAGGGCGAGAAAACTATGTCGATCAATGTAAAAGCAAATAAGGTCTTATATCTCTAAGACAAAAGACTCTTCTTGAAACTTACCCTTTCATTGTTTTAACAAAACCAATTAAACATTAATTTCATCATTTCAATTCAATTTACGTAATAGTTACAGTTCGAACTTTCCATATATCAAACAGAACCCAAAGCACAAGGGAATTGAAAGCTACAATTTATTTCGTTCCTGTCCAACAGGATTTACTCGTCTACTGGAAAATTCCAGAGTTAAGAGAGTCAATAAAAGATTCACGGAATATTTCTTTCAGAATTCTACATATATAAATAATTATTTATTACACTCATTTAAAATGCTCAGTAATATGCCACAAAACATTAGCACTCCTAATCTGGCAAAATTGGTGAGAAATGTCGATATTTGGGTCCTTGCCAAGAATAGAGTTGGCTATCAAACTCTAATATACTGCAGCAACATGACAATTTGATATCATATTATTCAAGCACCATAAATGCCATTTTCCTGTAGAATTTCATAAAATAATATATATTAATACAATAAGAAATTAATTAATTTTTAATTATATATGTTAATAATATTTAATAACATTTCATACAGAATCGTGAATTTATCGATTCGATTATAAATAATTACTGATGTTCAAAATTACTTAATAAGGGGCATATGCTTCACTATTCATAGAATGCAGCAGACTGCATGTGCATTTATTTCAGCTTTAATGCAGTTTGTATAAAATTATTGATCCGAGTGTTTGAGGCTTTCCTCTAACGAAAAGAGCTTCTGATAGGTTCGCCAGAACCTCGGACAGGTAGATAATTTGATATGGTTCCGCCACAAAATGCTCTTTTCATCGACCCTCTATAAACCCTGAATCGAAACCAATTTCATTGAAAGCCACCAATAGTAGCTTTCACGAAATCTCGAAAATTTACTCTAAAATTAGAATGAAAAATTTGACAAGCACATTTCCATGAAAAATTGTAACTGACATGATTTAATTACACTTTGAAATTTACTTCATAGAAGTAAATGACTTTGTCAAGTCCAGGGTCAAATATTTATGTTCAATAAAAAAACGCGATAATAAATAAATGTTATCTTTCTGCCTTGTTACAATGTTTTGAAATGATCTTTTGTAATCAAAGTGGTGCGCACATTGTTAAGCGTAACCCACTTTGCAAGCTTTAGTCTGTGGGAGGATCCATAGATCAATAAGCTCCTGAAAGAGTTGTACCAGTACTTGAACATATAAACGCATGTGTCTCGATACACCCGGAAAATAGGAGTTGCCTTACAGAGCAAAACACGTGCAGAAGAGCTTCAGAAAGCTAGCTTATTGATTTTAATAAATGCAGCTTGGACCACATACTGTGTCATACTATTAAATTAGAGAGTCTATCACAAGAGAGAGGCCTCCTAAGATAACGCCTGGGAATCGAGAACGGTCCTTATGTCCCGTGCCAAGCCTGAATAGTGCTTCTTCACCTCTCGTTGGTACTACTATCAACCTCACAAGTCTCTTGAACTATTGGCACGTTATTCCAATATAACTCGCCCTTTCTTAAGTCTGCAAAATTGCAAAGTTCATTTTTTCTAGAAATAAGAGAGTTGTTTCATCACCCAGATATAATTTGAGCAAACTGGACTCTCTAAACTGACAATAAATTTCTAAGTTGAGTCACATTAGGAAAAAAGTAGATTCTTGTCTTTTTGAGTACTAACTTATAAAATTATTCGGAAAATAAACCATTTCTGACTAAGAAGGCCATTTCTACTGAATAGTTCATTGAGGGACCTACATAAGTTATATGGAATCGTATAGTGTCACAAGAGTTAAAAGTACCCTGTCTGGCTAGATGTACCTTTTTCACTGAACTAAATTAGTAATTGAAAATGGATAATTAACCATTTTTGCAACCCTAGTCTTATCAAATTCCATGAAATCCTTAAAAATTCCAAAAAATCTTTTAAAAATTAGAAAAATCACATGAAGTCCCTTAAAATTTTACGACAACCTTCGAAATCCTTTTAACTTCTACAAAATCTTTTAAAACTCATATATGTATAGAAATTCTTTGGAAATCCCTCAATACAATTACCTGACAAACTTTAAAATCCTTTAAATCCCATAAATGTTATGACAACATTTAAAATTCCTTAAAGTCCCTTAAAATTCTTTGAAACCTTTTGAATTCTCTTAAAATTCCTCGAAACTTCACAACAAGATTTAAAATCACCTAAAATCTCTTAAAACACCCAGAAACCTTTTGAAATCACTTAAAATTTCACGGAAACCTTCGAAATCGATTAAAATTCGTTGAAATCTCTTAAAATTCGAGAAAACCTCTTGAAATTCCCAGAAACTTCTTGAAATTCTTGAAATTCTACAATAATATTTAAAGTCCCTTTATATCTGCAAAATAATATGGGAAAGTATATGTCTGACTAAGTGATTTTTTCACTGAACCGACAATTATAAGTGAAAGTTGGAGGATATAGTCAGACAGGGGTAAAAAGTTACTTTTGTCGATAGAATATGGATTTCCTACGAAAATGGACGGAGTCAGCGAGTTTGACTAAAAACATCTTTTCTCCTGCTTATGAACACTATTATATCGTTGTAACAGTTTAAGTGTAAATGGAATGTTAAAATCAGACCAATTTTTTATTTTTATTGTGTTCCATTTTTTCTATAGATGACCGAGCATCAATCTAAAATTTATTATATTAAAAAACTGTTCTGACAACATAATATGGGAAAGTATATAGTGTCTGACTGAAGTGGGTTTTTCTACTGAAAGGAAACCGTAAATTTTCGTTTAAGGTAGAGTAGAAGTTAGAGTGGAAGTCAAAGTTATTATTTTGAACTTTCTTCGAGAAAAAGAGCCCAAAGAACTTTCTCTTATTATACACAAATGCAATTTTTTATATGGTCTTAATATTATATTTACGTAAAACAAAAAAAAAACTGAAACAAACAAAAATGAACTTTAATTTTAAACTAAAACACCTAACTTTTCATATCCTATTAAAAGGATATATTTCAACCGTTGTAAATAATTAAACTGAACTAATTTTCTCTGCTGCGAACATTCTCTGTTAATTAAGTCTGCTCGACATGTTGGAACGCCGCTTATTTTTTAATAATCTTCTTTCTCTGAGAATTAAATTTGAATCATTGACGTCAAAAGATATGGATATAATATAAAAGGGCAAAATATTCCATTTAGTGAATTTCAATAACGATCAGTAAATACGTAATTGCAACTACGTATCTCGTTAGCTTAAATATACTCCATTTCTGATTTTAAATTTGGGATTCTAGAGAAGTGATACCAGGTGCCAAATTTTTACTCTTTCAGTTTTTATAACTGCCATTTTTAATTGGAAAAGGGCAATTTAAATTGCAAGCATAACCAAGTTTTAATTTCACTGGAATAAAAAATTGTTTATTACTTTATCAATAGAGAAATAAAAAATATAATTGTTTAATCCTTTCTCTTAGATGTGATTTTTTTTCATTTTTAACAGTTTTATATTGACATTTTTTCAGGTAATGGCCAATATCTGGGCTCAAAATGTAACCTCTCATGCAATCCACTATTACAACACGTCTTCTGCGACTCCATCACCGGGAAATGTGAGTGCGAGAAACTTTTCCCTGTGCGCCTCGGGCCTACCAAGGGATGTGCCAAACGTAAGTTCATTTAAATGCTAACATCTTCCATTTTATCTGAAATATATCTCTCCAGTCCATCATATCCTAGAATTGAAGATAAATTACATTTTAGAATGTCTTTCAAAA
This sequence comes from Synergus magnus, assembly GCA_032275165.1. Taxonomy (NCBI): domain Eukaryota; kingdom Metazoa; phylum Arthropoda; class Insecta; order Hymenoptera; family Cynipidae; genus Synergus; species Synergus magnus. The sequence goes on along the minus strand of JAUESH010000024.1, from coordinate 1,704,698 downwards.
AGTCACACCTACTACTAAATTATGTTACATTATTACAGAAAAAATCACTTTGGCAGCAGTAAACGAAATCATTTTCTGTATAACGCTTATTTCATTCGCAATTTGATAATAAAATTGAACGAACCTTAATAGTCGCATAAAGGGTTTGACATTTCCAAGCGTTTTGAAGAATAATTTTAATTTTTAGCAAAAAAACTCGGTGAACAATGTTTTTATCGGGCAACCTGTATATTCACGGATCAGCATGCAACGTGCACTCAAATCAAACACAACGCAGTCTGTGATTGCGAGGAAGGTTATCACCGGGTCACCTTGTCGAGACCTAACAAGAAAGTCTTCTGTGCTGAAGGTACGACACTGTTATGAATAAACACTTTCTCCCTAGAGCAAAATATTTAACTCGAGTCCTTTACAAGTAAAATGCAAACATTTAACTTCTACTCCCTATGTATAAATGAAGAATCGTGCACCCTAAGGGAATAGTCATGCTTTAGAAAGATATTCAAAAAAATAATCTTTGGGTAAAAAATATTCACTGCTCACTTTCTGTTTTATTGTTAGCAACAATTTCTTTCCCCCTATTTTTTTACCCGACTTTTAGCTGATATTGATTATAACAAAGAGTTAGAAATTCTATTTTCTTGAATGAAAACATCCCAACTTTATCAAGGCCTAGCAGACCGAATAATGTCGATTAAACACACTGATTGTGAGTGGGAGTGAAATAGAGTAGGAAGGCGTTGTTGTACGTAGTGCGCTCTATATTTATGCATTCTATCATTTCTGTACACACTTCATGCATCAAACGTGCAAATAGCACTGTGACCGACTAACTATCACGTTTGCCTTATACTAGATTAACCATGACTATAAATTCATTACATAAGATCATTGTAAAACGATGAGAATGGAAAATAAAACTGTATAGGTAGGTATATTTTTAGACATGTTCTATAAAGGTTCACAACAAAACTCTTCACAGTTTTTTCTTTTTATATGCCCTTATTTATTATTTTATATTTTCATCATTGGATTTGGCAAAAATCCGAGTGCAGATTTTCCGGACCAAGGAATTTCCTAGTTTGGAATTTCAAGATATTTTAAGGGATTATATTTGATTTTCGGAATTTTGAGAGATTTTCAAAAGAGTTCAAAAGAGTTATCAAACAAAGGATTAGACAAAGGATTGATATAAGACAAAGGATTACAAAAATTAGATTAATGCTTATATAAATACAAAATTAAAAAGAAATAAACTTTTTTTAATCGTCTAGAGCTGTTCATGTAGCTTTGGCTCTTTACACCTTTTTTTGTTATAATTCCAGTAAAATACAATTTCAACCTTCTTCTAGATTTGGTGCTGATAAAGACAGATATCCCGACACTTCTCGGCATTGCATCAGGCCTCGCTGTATTCACAGGTTTAATATGCTTCGTATTGAAGCTATTCAGCTCAGCACGGTATACGAGACCAAGGCACTTCGCCAATGCGAATCATGCACCCCCGATGCTTTTTTCCGCTGATATGGGTAAGTAATGCAATATATGAATAGGAAAAAGATGCTTTAAAATTCTATCAGTGATTTTTCTCGCAAAGGAACAGCCAATTGAAAGAAAAAAATTACATTTCATCTATTTAAATTTATATATACAGGGGTATTACTTAAAATATTCAAGATACAAATTCCTGGTCATTTTCAGCGTTCCTAGCACTTTAATTAATATAGTCAGGGTTGCCACATATTCCAAAATGCTTTACGATAGAAACTAGAAAACCGGAAAATCACGAACTAAAATAATTTAAACTTCAATATTAAATAGAATTTTTGTACTACAGATTATTCCATACATATATAGTACTCAGGTTTTTTTTTCTTTTTTGAGAAACAATCGGAGACTAATAGGCTTAAAAACTCTAAAATGACCTTTCCTATCTTAAAAAAAAGTGGTGTAACGAAATATCTCGAAAATCTCGCATACATTGTTGTTGCAAACATGATTGGCTTTTGAATGAATTGAAGTTCTAAGAAGGAAAACGCGCGCGTGTTGGCTTGCTCTCGTCCCTTAAAATTTCACGAATACCTTCGAAATTCCTTAAAATTCGTTAAAATGTCTTAAAATTCCTAGAAACTTCTTAAAATAATTAGCAATTTCATCAAATTCCATGAAATTCCGCTGGTTTAGATTAAGAGAGTGATTGACTTTTGAATGACTTGAAGTTGTAAGATACAAAACAAATAATCGTGCGCGTTCTTTTAAAAAAGTGACTTATAGTGACTTTTTCTTTAAAAAGTGACTAAACAGTGACTTGAAAAAAAAGAGACTAAAAGTGACTTAAGTGACTACGTGGCAGCCCTGTAAAGTTCATAATATAATCTTTCCTCATTTTAAAGAAAGCTGAAAGTAAAATGTAAAAGCATATAATTATGGGCCGTAAATTCAACATCTTTTAGAATAGTTCTTGAGAATTTGACATAGCTAGCTCTAAGATTTAGAGAGAATAATGAATGTATAATAGAACGATTTGTCTTCCTTGAACCTGAAGCCAAATGAATACGTTTGAATCTGTTTCCTAACAAATACATACATAAGTGAGACACAAGGTTTGAGTCTACAAATCTCCAGTACAATTGCGACAATGATCGATTAAATTCAAATGACTGCATTTTAATGTTTCATAGATTATTTGCTTTTTATAATTTCGATTCAATTTAATGTATTTATTACATAAGTTTTTTATAATGTAAAGATTCAATATAAAGTATCCAAATTTATTAAAACCAGACTTTCACGCGCTTTTGTCAATAATTTATCATCCAGTATGATTCAAGTCGAGACTTTGAGTTTATAGAAACAGTTTTGATATAATCGAAACCTCTCTTTTATGATAGGATTTCAAATTAAGATTGAGCTCACAGTAGATAAAGACATGTTTAGTCAGACGCGAAGTGCAAAATAGGCATATATATTTATCCACATTGATGTGCTTAATAATAAGGATCATTGAGTGAGATTGTATAAAATAAGCCCTCAAGAAATCTGCAAAAACTCTATGTGGAATTGTAATTTACATAGGATGTACAAATTTTACTGTTTTGAAATACTATGTTTTTATAATCGTAGTTCATTATTTGAATCAGTCAGGATTGTAGTACGTAATGCTGTTCACAAATTCGTCTTGAATTACATACGCGAAATATTAACGATACTAAAATTAATATAAAAACATGTATATAAACCAAATCTAAAAATCATTAAAATCATCTTAGAGGGCATATGAAAGCTGCTTACAAAACACGCAACTCTGAAAATATACATCATCTTCAACCTTCACAGAAATGCCAACCTGTAGTCCCCAAAAAATCTTATCAGCATCTACACCTCATTCCAAAGCTATAATTTTTTTCCACCTATTATTTACATATAGACATAATAAAATCTTGACGGAAAGCAAGTTTCCCACCTGGAAGACCGAAAGCTATAGTTTGCACTCAATCCAGAAAGTTGCACTAAACCCAGGGGAGTGAATTTTGGCCCAGGCAACTCTACGTTCGAATAACTATCGCTTTTCGAAAATCCTGTTAATTTCGAATGCTTTACTCATTAACTCGAGAATATCCTGCTTTCGAATCCTTTTTTCTCGCTTGGATGAATCTCCTGCTAATCTCAATAATCCCTTCGCTTAAAGGTATCCCACTGGCACTTCACGATGGACGACCTTCTTCTCGATCCAGTCAGAGAAGCAGCGGTGGGACCTTGAACTTTACTAGAAGACCAAGCAGCGCCGGAAGTCGAGGACCTCTGGTTCCGGCATCAAGAGCAGGTGCGGCCCGAGCCGCCGCCATCTTGCTTATTTCGTGTCATCGGCAGTCCATCAAAGGCGGAAACAAGCACCGACGTGCCCTTAGCGACGTAGCTGAGGGATCGTCTGACGGCCTCGGTAGACGAACACGATCACTATTCTGTGCCTCTGTCTCTGTCTTTGTCTTTGCCACTTCCTCTGTGTCGGAAAAATTCGCCTATCACGATCCGACACACAGAGGAGATTCTATCATGATGTCGCTGTCGATGTTGGTAGTCTTGTAGATTTATTGTCGTGATATTCTTTTGCCACCACCTGATATTTACTATTCTTACCCTTCTCTGCGACTTACAAGAAAAGTATCCGAGGTGTACCTTGCCGATTTTGTTCTCTCTGTGATATGTTGTAGTACATTAAAAACTAACGAACACGTGTTTTTTTTATCGTCGGAAAAATACCTCTAAGGGATGAAATCCACCCCTCAAGTTTACCCCCAAAACTCGTTTTCTTTTAATACATCAAAAACAAATCAAGTTATTTTAATAAATCCAATGTCAAAATTCTTAGGACAAAAAATACTATCAACCGGTACCGAGTATCGAGTTTTGGCTGTAACAGTCATAGAATATTATATATTTATAAAAAAATGTTTGTATTCAAAAATCTATTAAAGAATAGTGTTGACGTATTTTGGGGTTCATGGTAACACACATGAAGAGCTAGAATAATATTTTAATAGGGTAAAAACTACCCTAAATAAAGCAAATAAAGAATTTGTATTCGTCTTTACTTTTTTGTTAACAATATAGACTGTGATTAAACAAATTATTTACGCGATTTAATTTTTTTATCGTTGTTAAACTGTGTCACATTTGATTAATTTTGTCATGAATAGTACAAATTAAACTTTACAATGATAGGTTTACAACTACAATAAATTCAATTTATTGAAATGTGTACATAATATTTTGTCTTGGATTTTATTTTTACTGTATAAAATTCAATATATTGCTAAAATATTAAAAAAAAAAAACAAGTTTTGGGGGGGGGGGACATGAGGGGTGGATTTCACCCCCTAGAAGTGTTTTTCCGCCGATAAAAAAAAACACGTGTTCGTTAGTTTTTAATGTACTACAACATATCACAGAGAGAACAAAATCGACGAGGTACACCTCGGGTACTTTCCTTGTTAGAGTTTTTAAATCCTTGAGAACGAAAAATAAGAGAATATTCTCGGTTGCGAGAATTTTGTGAGAAAGTTGGATTTTGAGTCATAGTTTATATACTTAATATAAAATAAAATAAAATTATAAAATACTCTATAAAAATGAAATAAGGAACAATTCATGAAACTACAAATGTATAAAAGAAAACAAAAGATTTTTTTACTTATCGTGGGGTTGAAATACGGTCATGAAATCTTAAAATTTTTCTAAGTCTCAAGAAATTTTTGAAAATCTATTGAAACCTTTTTTTATATCTATATAAGAAACTTTTCTAAAATAAGTCTTAAATAATTTTTGATAGGATTCATACCGGCTATTTAATAGAGGAGGGTGTCTCATATTTGTTTTTTTTCCACCCCAAATCCCAAATAAATCTTATTATCAATTGTGTTCACTGATTACTTTCTCTTTAAAGAATTCAAATCTAATATCGATTCATTTTACAACAATTAGCAATATTCTTCTATCCAAAAACGTCTTTCTCTGCTTGCGAAAATGTTGTGAGCACCATGATTTCCAAAGATCCCGCATGCTGGTGTCTTCAATACCTTTTCACCCCTATCAATACTAAATATTATGTTCAAAATAATATTTTAAAGTGTATTATATAATACACTTCTTATTTCTTGAATTAGAACAAGTAATTTGTTCATGTGAGAAAACATCAGTTATTTTTAAGTATCCTTTATTATTTATGTTTCTCTCATTATGTCAAAAGTATACTGATATCAGTAATTAACTTTCTATTTGTGTATTCAAATATAGGTGACAGTAAAAATAAGCTTTTGAGTGACATTTAGCATATTGTTTCAACACGTAATGAACCCACGTAACATTGCAAAAGCAAGCGTGGGGTAAATAGGTTTCCTGAGTCATTTATATTTTTACTGTGTCAAGTACAGTCCATCCATTTTTCAATTTTTATACTGCTTTCATGGATCTGTGCAATTTCTACTTGTCGACAAACTTCCCACGTCAAGATAGCAGTCCAACAATTGATCAATGCCTCTTATTACGTAGATTTTGCTGTTGTACTATCAAAGATAGTTACACTATGTATGAAAGATATTCATATTTCGTATAAAGTATTAAACATTTATAACAGAAATATCGAAATTACCGATTTAATATGTTACATGTCTAATTATTAGGAAGCTATATTTCAATTGAACAATTTTCTAATTAGAATAAATTCCTCTCCACACATTCCAAAATACGAACTATTTTAGTATTAAATTTAAAAAAGTTTAAATCTGTATTTGAAACGATTGAATGTATTCTGAAAAGAATAATTATGGCCTATCGAAGTCGGAAGATTACAAATTTGCAATGAATCGCGATAGATAAACGGTTTTTAAAATAACGTTTAACGAGACAGCAAGATGGCAGCGGTTTTTCTACATAAATCGTTTCTCGAAATCAATCGAACGGTCCTGGTAAGATCTAGCTAGTGTTTGTTCACTCGCTTTCTTGCTGCACAAACGCATGTAGAATCAGGAATTTTACTAGTAGCTTAGAATAGTTGCTTCACATAGCTTTCTTACTTTCCGAGCCGTTTCTCAAGTCTTTTTAATCTTCACTTTTTTTCAGCGAATTCAAACTTAGATTAGTAAATTGTATAGATTTGCGATAAATCATTTCTAAATATTCAAAAATGTACGTAAATCGACTTTTAAATACCTAAAAATTGTACAAATTTAATGCCATAGAGTAATTTTCTAATAAAAATAAAAGAAACTTAAACAGGCCAACGTTTATTTTTGAGCTGCATTGATGAATAATAAGTATTGATACGCCGTAATTACAAGCAGGCTTCTAGGCAGAGAATTCATAGAACTAGTCACATTATTTAGATCTAGTGCAAAAATAGTTTTTAAATTAATTCCTATTTTTATTCTCAATTTAAGATCCAAATCACTTTATTTATATCAAAAAAGACTTCACCATTCTAGACCTATTCAATTATTTCACATTTATCCAATTTCTTATCTTATAAAAATATTAATAAGCATGAATACAATTACAAAATCACACCTTCGATTATTACAAGAGCTAGTAATTTTCAGTTACAGAAAAGGCTTTCCTTTTTAAAATAAAATTCTTTCTCCTGAAAGTCAATCGTCGAGCGTGTGACTTTTATCAACAACATCAGATAATAATCAAGACATTTTTTATTATATATGTCATAAATCAAAGATTGAATTATGTCAAGTATCATTTGTCTGACTCTAGGTTCTCGTCGTCCTAGCTTGGCCTCAGTGCACAGTACGACCTCGTCTGCAAGGAGTTACAGTGCTCGAAGACTCGAACGTGAGAGGAATGAAAAGGAACAAAGACAGGCTCTTCAGGAACTTAGGTTAACCAAGCAAAGGGAACAACAACAGGCACAACAGCAACAAATTGTTCCCACGCCCAGTCCCAGGACTCCTCACTCCACTGACGAACTCTTGCCAGCAGTCGAAGAAGGAAAGGAGCTATTTTACAATGAGGTAATCAATTTTTTATTATTCAATTTCAATATAGAGACCAAGTATTTTTAATAAATTATTACACTTATTTCTGTATATCATAAAAAGTAATGCCAGAGGGTAACACCCCCTCCCCCTCCTAGCCAAAACTCCTCTTTCCATTCCAATTCCTTTTTTCATTAGCAAACGAGTCTCCCTCCCCTAATTGACGCCTTCCCCCTCCTACAACTCCCTCTCCTTCCCACTAAAACTCATTTTTTTCCTTTCCCACTGAGCCCCTCCCCTTCCCACCGTTCATTGACCCCTGCTCATTCCCGCCTCTCATTTCTTCACTCCTCTGACTACCCCCTCCCCTTCTAATTCAAAACTTCGTTTCTTGCAAAAACCGCCTCTTTTTTTCAACCAAAATATATTTTCCTCTTCCAACCAAAACTATCCTTCCTCTTTCCAATCAAAATTATAATTAGCGAATAATCAAGAATCAAAATCTGTACTTTCCAACCAAAGCACCCTCCCCCTTCTCACCTCATAGATATTACCAGACACAGTGATAGATTGAGAGATAGGAAGAGATAGATATTACATGGAAGAGATAGAAAAGTTCTATCTCCAAATTTCTATCTCTTTCTATCTCTTTACTTCCAGCCCTTCTAACCAAAACCCCTTTATTACTTTCCAATGGTGTAGTGATTTTTATTGATCCATGTTAAATTTTCTCCTATTCTAAAGAACTGTCAATATGCGCAGCAAGTACCCACAACTTCCGGTACATCGGGAACGGCCAGCGCAACAACGAGAGTTGCGGCTAAAGAAGTCACACCTGCCACAATTACGCCGCTGTTCGATAAAGACGTCACACCTTGTATGACAACTGACATCTTCAAATCATAGCCTATCGATAACAGCGAATCGAAAACTTTTAGGTAGCTTTTCAAGAAAGGCCGAGTGGCAGGACACTAGATACATAATATCATTCATCCAGTAATGGATGAGTGAATAATGTGAGTTTAGAAATTAATGGACGATTGTCGTAATATTATATTAACGTTCGCTGCGAATTTGCTCTAATCTGCACATTAATGCATGTGTAAAAAAAGGTTCTATTATTTATCAAATCACTTTAATTATGTAACAAATTTATTATGAAAAAACAAGTCTTTTTATTTTCCATATTTGTGGTAATCGTGAAAGATAAACAAAAAATTGTTATTTATCTTGCAATTATTGAAGTTACAGCAGCGAGCGCTGTAACGAAAGAAGTGTAAAAAGCTAAGTAGATAAGTCGTAAATATGAAGCCGCGGTACGCCTAGTTTTATATTTTTCGATTTATAAAGAATGTGAATATTGTTTCTGTGATATTTCCAGGATTGAATGTAATGAATGATCAGTTTTGAAGATTTCACAGGTTGCTTTTAGTCTTAGTTAATGGAGCGTAATTGATCGAGCTTTATTTTACACTTTAAATTTCAAAAAGGCCCGAAATTACTTTGCAATATTAATTTAATATCGACAATAAAATTAATCAAATTAATAAAATTCGAGGGAATTTATTGCTAAATTAGAAGCATATCTAATTTCTCTTATCCAACTATAATTAATCTGCTTCGAAAGTCAGTTACGCTACTGAATAGCCTCATTTCTTAAAATTTTGTTTGAACCTAGGATCACATAATCTTAAATCGCGCCATGGTGTAGGATAAAAATATTCTGACACATAATATTGGATTATGCAAAATACATCATTTATCATTCAACGTGTGAATTTCTAAGACCGTTTCAAAGAGATGGAACTGCAAAATCGATACGTATTGCACAATTATTTCGAACAAGCTGAATTATCGCTCAGCCAATATAAAAAAAAAATAAGGTGCTTTCAACGAACGGCGAAATCGTGTCACGAAGCGGTATATTTTGCCCTTTTTAAATTACGAAATGTATGAACGAAAGTGCTGAATGGATCTAGAGGCTCGAAGTCCGGCGATTGAATTTTTTCCGCTCTCCGGCGCGTGAAGCCGCGATTATATGCTATACATGTCGTGTTCCATTCAATATAGTTTTCTGCGATATTGATTATTGCTCAACCTCGCCTTTCTCCACTTCCTTCCTTCCTGAACTGCAAATAGAAAAAAAATTATGTATTCATTCCAGAAATTCACATTTATATTAATATATATTTCATTTACATATTTTGACGTATACGATTTATTAGTTCAATAATTATTACATATTATGAATTATTAATCTACATTAGAGCCTCGGCTAGAGCTAAAATCTTATCTTGGAAGTTTGAAAGCATATTCTATTAAATTGTTATTGAAGTTATTGAAGCTATTGCTGGAGGAACTACAATTAAGTCATTCCTATAAACGTCCTACTTCATCCTTCCTGAGCAATCAAATATAAAATTTAATATGTAACTATATTGAGAAGTGGAACATGATTTATAAAAAAAACCTATTTGATTTAACATAGAAGATAAGTCTGCAAATATGGAAACCCCATTGAACCTATTCTGGCATACAATTTTCGACCTTCCTCAGTCCTATTTGCCAATATGTGCCTATACTGGTATCGAACATGCTTGTTTCATTTTTTATAATGATGTATTGCTAATTCGTTCTTAATCCTACACTGAGAGAAAATAATATAAAATTTAAAAAACCTGACAACAAAATCAGTAGAAAAATTATTATTATTATTATCATTATTATTATTATTATTATTATT
>JAUESH010000024.1:1671449-1694164 GCA_032275165.1 Synergus magnus | reverse complement strand
AATTTGTATCCGAACCAAACAGTTTCATTCCGATTTAATCCGAAGGAAGTTTTCAATCCGAATTAATCCGAGGCCCAATCAAAATCAATCCGAACTCGTAATCCGAATGAATCTAGTCAATCCAAATTAATCAGAATTAATCCAAACTTTCAATCTGAATGTTTCCGGTCAATCCGAATGAATCCGAATTTTTCGAAATCATTCGGATTGATTCGAATAGACTGGATTCAATCGCATTGAAACTTCTGATTGACCGGATTCATTCGGATTGACCGGATTTATTTAGATTGAGAGTTTGGATTAATTCTGATTAATTCGGATTGACCGGATTCATTCGGATTACAAGTTTGGATTGATTTTGAATGAGCTTCGGATTAATTCGGATTAAAAACTTCCTTCGGATTAGATCGGAGTGAAATTGTTTGGTTCGGATACAAATTTCGGAATGATTCGGAAAATTTCGGATTGTTTAGGAATAAATTTTAATCCGAAATTTTCGTCAGGGTAGTCAATTGCATGTGATTCATTCTTAATTACTTCTTTAGTATTCTTAATTGTAATTAAATATTTAATTGGATCAATCCAAAAATATGAATACGGCTCTTAGAGCAAAAATTACCCTAGCGAAAGCTTCGGATTGAAATTCATTCCGAACCAATCAAAATCATTCCGAAATTTGTATCCAAACCAAACAGTTTCATTCCGATCTAATACGAAGGAAGTTTTCAATTCGATTTAATCCGAGGCCCATTCAAAAACTATACGAACCTTTAATCCAAATGAATCCAGTCAATCCAAATTAATCAGAATTAATCCGAATGAGTCCGGTCAAGCAGAACTTTTAATCCGAATGGATTCGAATTAATCCGGTCTATCCGTTCAATTCGAATGATTTCGAAAAATTCGGATAAATTCGGATTCATTTGGATTTATTCGGATTTAAAGTTCGGATTAATTCTTATTAATTCGGATTGACCGGATTCATTTGAATTACAAGCTCGGATTGATTTTGAATGGGCCTCGGATTAATGCGGATTTAAATTCATTCTGAACTAATCCGAAGTTTTCCGAATCAGTCCGTAATTCGTATCCAATTGTTATTTATGTTTAAACTGAGGTACAACCTTTAAAATCACTTCCAAAAATTGGTTCCCTTATTCCAATGACTGATTCATTCATTAATGGCAATTGCACCTCAGACCATGAAAAAAAATTCATTTCCGGCAACCACCTTTTGTTCAATGAATGTGAAAAAGAATTTTTTATACATATCAATGTAAGTCATTCCTTGTAGCATCTTTTTATATAGTGATTTTTACCTATACAAATGTTAAATTAATATTGTTAATCGTAACGAGGATAAAGTTTAATACATTACAAAGAAAGCAAAATAGTGAATGTATTCCATATTTGAAGACTCCGATAGAAATAGTAATTATAAATAACTACGAAATATGGTTGTAAGTGACTGGTCCAGAGTCGACTCAATCGTAAAATTATATAATAAGTGGCATTAAATAAAAATTAAGACATAAAAGTTTAAAGACAAATGCATCCTGTGCATATTAAAAATAAATATTTCGCACAGCATTCCTCAATCACCAGTTACGAAATATCTCTGTATTTGAAGAAAAAATATTAATAATTATTAGAGTTTATCAATATTGATCACCATTAATATTTATTGGTCAAAATAATATTTACATTAATTCAAAAAATACCATTTTTTAGTTAGAAAAAGTGATACAGTCAAATTTCGAAATTGTAGGATGGAACTTACAAAATTTTTATATTATATATGTGTGCTTGCATTGGGCAGTACTTTATATAACTAAAAAGTGTAGACATTTATAAGCTTGAGTCGACTTTGATAGAATTTTATGGTAAATACGTACCCAATTTTCAATCAGTGAATCGTGTGTCGATTTCGTTTAATGCTGCAACGTGCGCTGCCTTTCTCAAAAAAGGGAAAATTACAAAGGTCGTACAATATATACTACAAGTTCGACCAATTCGCTTGAACGTGTCGGTCGAACAACTATAATTATATATTGATACACATATATTATAAATAAACGCATAAAATAACCAAATAATATAGCAACGCCTTATAATTACGTATCTTCTTAAGGCGTCGATATATATTACTATGATTTATAAAATCAATGTACGACGTTATCGTTTTAACCCTTTTAAATGTTTACTGTACGATAAATTATTGTAATATAGTCGTTGGGCAAATAAAGCTCGTTTTTCCTATATTTATAACTATTTATTTCTCTCCATGGACGGTGCTACCATGCAAAATCCCGAGTCCACACTTTCCGGATTAAAGAATTCCCTAGTCCGGAATTTCGAGATTTTGAAAAAACAAAAATTTAATCGAAAAATTCGCGAGATATTTAAATATATGAGGCATTCCATGTCAAATCAACCACTTTTGACCCCGACCCCTTTCGATTTTGATGAAACATTTTTACCTTTTTCTACCCTATCGAAAACATTTTTCAGGATTTTTTCACATTTTTTTACCCAACCCAAAAAATGTTATGGATTTAAAAAAAAAAAATGACTTTTTCAAATGGCTGTAACTTTTTCAAAAATTGACTTATCGAGACGTTTTCCTCTTCAAAATTTTTGTTTTTAAATGCACTTTTCAGAAAAAGATTTATAAAAATTATACAAATTCATCTTCAACGTTTTTGTTTTTTTTTTTTGAAATTTTCGGAAAAAACGGAAATTTCGAGATGATTGTCATTTTTATTTTTTTTTCTCTTTTTATAAAAAACTTTGACATTTTCCACAAATTCTCTGAAATTTTTAGAGTGGAATTTTTTCGTTTTCTATTTTTCTTTTTCATTTAGAAAAAAAAAATTTTGAACAGCTTATTTTTCATAACACTACTCTGAAAACTTTTTAGAATGTACAGAGAACCCTAAAATTTGAAAAAAAAAAAATAATAATAATAATAATTAAAAGTGGTATTTATCGGAAAAATTTCAATTTTTTTCGAAAAAGAAGAAAAATAGAAGATAGCCCTGAATAATTTTTTTTGGATTTTTTTTCGAAAACTACATTTAAAAACAATGAAAATGAAAAAAAGTTATGATTTGACCTAATTATGACTAAACCATAAGCTTTTAACAATTTTGAAGTATGTAGTTAATTTGGGATGAAATTTGTTTGAATTTTTTTTAATACGTCACTGTTTTCGATAGGGTAGAAAAAGATAAGAAAGTTTCAGCCAAATCGAAAGGGGTCGGGGTCAAAAGTGGTCGATTTGACATGGAATGCCCCATATATTTACTAGCCGAAATTTTGTAATTTTAATAAATTTCGAGATATTTTAAGGGATTTCAAGAGACATCAAAAGAATTCAAAAGAGTTCATTCCGTTATAAATGCATATATTCTTCAGAAAAATGTTATTAAATGTGCATTACAAAAAGATAAAAATCAGTCGTGTGAATCTCTTCGCAAATACAAACAATGTGTTCGGTATTGAACTTGAATGATTTAAAATTAGCTTAAGAAGAATAATACACTTGAAATCACATTTATAAACTACATTTTAACACAAACGTTTATTTTAATCAAATTGTTGAAATTCGAGGAAAGCTATAAAAAAATTTGAAGCGAAAATTTAAAAAAAAAAACATGTTTGGAGTCTTAAAATAGGCCTTCATTTTTATATTGATAAATTTGAGATTATTTAAGTTTTGTTTAAAAAAAAAACATCAGTTTTTAAAAAATCCCTCGAATTTAATGCAGAATATTAATATCAAAAATTTAATCGACTTCTTCAATGGTTGGTCCAGGAGTAGCACCTGCACCTGCACCTGGAGCACCGCCAGGAGCCCCACCAGCACCTTGATAAAGTTTAGCAACAACAGGATTACAAACAGCTTCCAATTCTTTCTGCTGATGGTTAAATTCTTCTTTTTCAGCCAACTGGTTAGCATCCAACCAAGCAATAACTTCGTTGCACTTTGAAATTACTCTCTCCTTATCACTCGGATCAATTTTATCTTTTATCTTCTCATCCTCAACGCTGGTCTTCATATTGAAACAATAAGACTCCAAAGCATTCTTAGCAGTAATCCTCTCCCTCTGTTGTTCATCTTCATTCTTGTATTTCTCAGCTTCGTTCACCATTCTCTCGATATCATCCTTGGACAACCTTCCCTTATCATTCGTAATCGTGATCTTATTTTCCTTTCCAGTTGACTTCTCAACAGCTGATACGTTGAGAATACCATTAGCATCAATATCGAAGGTCACCTCGATCTGGGGAACACCTCTAGGGGCTGGAGGAATTCCAGTCAACTCAAATTTCCCCAAAATATTATTGTCCTTTGTCAATGCTCGTTCACCTTCATAAACTTGAATCAGGACACCTGGCTGATTATCTGAATAGGTTGTGAAAGTCTGAGTCTGCTTAGTAGGAATGGTCGTATTCCTTTTGATCAGAGTCGTCATGACCCCTCCAGCGGTTTCAATACCAAGGGAGAGAGGTGTCACATCCAAAAGCAGAAGGTCCTGAACTTCCTCGGACTTATCTCCATGCAGAATAGCAGCCTGGACAGCTGCACCATAAGCCACAGCCTCATCAGGATTAATGGACTTGTTTAGTTCCTTTCCATTGAAGAAATCTTGCAGAAGCTTCTGGATTTTCGGAATTCTTGTGGAACCTCCGACAAGAACGATGCTGTTGACATGGGCTTTGTCCATCTTCGCATCCCTCAAAGCCTTTTCTACAGGTTCGAGAGTACTTCGGAAAAGATCAGCACAGAGTTCTTCAAATCTTGCCCTCGTTATGGAAGTGTAGAAATCGATTCCATCGAAAAGAGAGTCGATTTCGATGCTCGCCTGGGTCGAGGAACTTAGAGTCCTCTTTGCTCTTTCGCAAGCAGTTCTTAATCTTCTCAAAGCTCTCTTATTAGAAGTGATGTCCTTCTTGTATTTTCTTTGAAATTCTTGAGCAAAGTGGGTAACCATTCGGTTGTCGAAATCCTCTCCACCGAGGTGAGTATCCCCAGCTGTTGATTTCACTTCGAAAATTCCATCCTCAATTGTCAGGATCGAGACATCGAAGGTTCCACCTCCAAGGTCAAATATGAGGACATTTTTCTCGCCGGAAGCTTTTTTATCGAGTCCGTAAGCAATTGCAGCAGCTGTTGGTTCATTTATTATTCGAAGGATGTTTAAACCGGCAATGGAACCGGCATCTTTTGTAGCCTGGCGTTGTGAGTCGTTGAAGTAGGCAGGTACAGTAATAACTGCGTCGGAGATTTTCTTGCCTAGGAAGGCCTCTGCTATTTCTCTCATTTTTACGAGAACCATTGAGGAAACTTCTTCGGGGAAGAAGGTCTTCGTTTCTCCTTTGTATTGGACCTGGATTTTTGGTCTTCCATTATCATTGATGACGGTGAATGGCCAGTGTTTCATGTCGCTTTGCACAGCTGGATCATCAAATCGACGGCCAATCAAGCGCTTTGCGTCTGGAAATTAAAACAGAAATAATGAGTTTGGAAAATCAATTGACCGTTTTGAAGAAAATTAAAGCGACCGATAAAAATACATAGGAATAATCATATAAAATTAAACTAGATAAAATTATGATTTAAAAGACTTTAAAAATCTAAAAATTTCATTAGATAAGAGTTTCTGAAAGAAACAAATTCAAGTTTTAATCAATCGCAAAAAACTTCAAAAAATACAATTGAAATTGAAATTCCAAATAAATAACTTTAAATATTATATTTTAATAATACATATATTAATAATAATTTATGTCAAAGTGTTGATGCTTGATTAAATACAAAACAGCAATATTTATCATAAAAAATAAAAAATATTTTAAAAATAGAATTATTCTGTATATGACAATTTTATATGCATCTGTAAATTGTTTTCAATTGATTGCGTATTCAAAAATGATAAAATGAATCATGAGGCTATTTTTAATCCAAGTATTCCGTCTGTACGGGCACAGTCTTAAAATAAACTTTCCTACGCTAATTTTCGCATGGTGGGTGTCAACTCTGTGTACTAAAGTTGATGCTAAAGTCAAAATAATTCACGAGTTTATCGATAGATTTTAAAAATTGTCCTTTATTTTCTCGGTGACTTTCTAAATGAATAAATTGAGTATTTGGAGAAAAAATGAAATAGCAGCTAAATATATTTTTTTAGATATTTAAAAATATCTTTTTTAAATAAAAGAACTTATTTTACTAATTTTTTTTTAAACACTTACCAAAAATGGTGTTGCTGGGATTCATAGCCACCTGGTTTTTGGCTGCGTCACCGATAAGTCTTTCAGTATCGGTAAAAGCAACATAACTTGGTGTTGTTCGATTTCCTTGATCATTAGCGATAATTTCGACTTTTCCATGTTGAAAAACACCTACACACGAGTAAGTGGTTCCCAAATCAATTCCAATCGCTGGTGCCTTTGCCATCTTTGTCTTTTACTAAAAAAAAATGATATAAGTTTATATTTATTTGTATTTGTTATATTTCTTAGAATTTAGATTATCTGAGATTTGATTATAACTTGGTTTTTGAAATAGTATTTTCCTTTGTGTTCCTTGATTTTTTTTTTAACGATGGGTTCTATCAAATTTATCTTCTTTCAAAATTATATTTTCCGTAGCCTATATGTCAAATTATTAAAACAAATGAATGGATTAAATTATATTCATTTTTATTCGATGATTTACAAATATGATAAGTAGTGTAAATAAAAGTGATTTAAACTCTGGGAGTTATTATTTATTATTTCTAATAAACATTGTTCCGTAATTTTTTAATTTATTTGCAAATAAAATTAATTCTAAACTATAAACAAAATCTTTACTTAAAAAAAAACCTTATTGATCAAAAACCGGCAATAAATTCTCATATCTAAACATGCCTTCAGAAATCTAGTGCGTAATATGCGTTGTGACCTTGAAAATTTCGACTGCAATCGCGATTCTTGTCCAAAGCATACGTTTACAAACGTTTTACTTAAAATCAGTAAAAATTAAAAAAAAAAAACACCACACCAAATGTATACATTATGTCACCAATATCTGAAATTTAAACTTTTATTCGCGCCAGACTTTAATATCGAAATAATTTTTAAACTGATTAGAGAAAAAAAAAAGACAATTTAAATTTAAATTCAACTCACTTCTAGACTCTTGAATACAAAATAAATGCCTTCCAATTACTTTTAGCACTACTTGCACTTTTATGTTTCGCTTTAGAAGTCTCACAAAATTCTGTCACCTCTTGCCGCTCCGTGGCTTTTATATTTTGTCCTTTATCTAGGGAAAACTTCTGGAAGTTTCTACAAAGAACCAATCGGAAATTTTCAACAGAGCGACGTCGTCCAATGATTGGATGGCTCTAGATGAATCGAGAGGCGCGAATCGTCTAAAACTTTTAAATGAAGGGAATTACGTATCTATACGAAATTTTTCTATTATTAGAACTGCGCCTCAAGTTTCCCGTTGTTCATCTTTTTTTTCAAATAAACTTTTTGTAGGACTCACTAAATCCCAAGATATCAAATTTGCATTAAATTTTCCATTCAATTATCCCAATCGACACAAAATTCAAGTCCAATATTTCAAAAACGTCCTAAAAACGTTTTAGGAACGTATTTGGTTAGACGAACGTTTTAAAACGTTTTCGAACCGTTCTAGAAACGTCTTTCGATTTTTATATCCAAAGAACATTTCTAAGATTTTCTAAAAACGTTTTTAAATTTTGTGCCGACTGAGATAGTATAATGTATTATTTATATATATATATATAAAAAAAGTTGGGTGCAATAAAAGAACAACTTTTCGCTTGTATTTATTCCGTTTTCTAAAAACGCAATATTTACATACAATATCACTCGAGTCCTGATAGACAACATCGCAAGTATAATAAATAAATGATTATACTCTCAAGGATTGTAAAAATATTCAAAAACTTACATCAATGTTTCACTTTATCGTATCACGCAGGATTCTTAGGAACAGAATTCACACACTATTAAACAACTTTGTTGCAAATCCAGACACTAATAATTCCTAAAGTTTTTCAAAAGAACAATTTTCTCTTTGTCATAGAATTTTCTGTGTAAGAATAAAACACTGATTTTGATCCAAGGTCTTAAGGTTATTGGATTCAAGTTTTCACCTTATAATTCAATTTCCTCATTTTATTTAACAAATCTCGTAATTAGAATTTTATTCGCCCTGTAGTGGTATTCATTTTTCAAATATAAGTATGTATACAGAGCGTAAAACTGTTTAATTTTAATATATTTTGCTTCAAAGGAAGAATTCGAGGTCTAATCTCAACATTGAATCGTTTCATTTTACACGAAAAGTATTAAAATTAGAGATTTCTTCGCTCTATAAACATATTTCTATTTAAAAAACAGAATTTTTCCACCTCTAGAGAGTGGAAAAATCTCTATTTATAATATTTGATAAGTAAAATGAGATCGAATTTTCAGATTAGAAATTGGATCCAACGCCCTTAGAAGTTCTGAAAACTGTCTCTATATATATATAAAAAAAAAAGAAAATAATTCTTTGCACTATTATTTATTATTTATAAAAACTGCCATTCCCTTCGATGTGCGTGACATGACAATTGTCCTCGGCTTCTTTTTTTAATGAGCGGTTATGAGTACAAACAATTGGCGCTAATTTATGAGTGATGGAAAATGGAGATTTGTCTTTTAGGCTCTTAAAGCCACATGAATACTTTGGATGGATGCGATTTAAATGTTAGAAAAGTAGGATTGGTAAAGCATTCCCATGGACGTCGTAGCAAAAAGTGTGAAGCAACTCCACCAAGTTGCAAATCCCAAAACGCCTCTGAAGACATCTACAGTAAAAATCTGAAATAAATTTTTAAAAAATGTAATCTTAAAATATCTTAATCTTCAATAATTTGATTTTAGCCTCAAAGAGAATCCTACAATCAAAACTGCTTCCACAAACTGGGAATCTCGATGTGTATAATTTTACAGATATAAAATGAGATCAAAAAGATTTCAAAAAATGTCAAGAGATTTTTAAAATCATTTAAAATGCTTTAGAATATTTTGAATGCCTATGGTTTTAAGTAATCAAAAAATGTGGAGAAAACGTACTTGCTTCAAGGAACTGATAGCGAGTTGAAGCTCTTGAGCACTTTGAGCGATAGTTTTCTCGCCTTCGGTTGAGATAATTGTTGTTGGAAGAGGAGATTCGTCGATTGGACATTCTTCGTACACAATTTCTTTATAAAGTCCTTCCCACGTGTAACCACCTAGTGTTTTGTACATTAATGTGAAGTACAAACACATTATTAAAGGTGCGATATACTGCAGTGAAACAACACAGAGGTAATAAAATACTGCTGCGATCTGTAAAAAATGATTTGTAATATTACTAGTTATCAGGAATCAGAATAATTGAAAGAGTGTGAAATAAAGAACCTTTTTCTGTAATTCTATATTTGATATTCTACCGGCCTCTTTCTTCTGTACGTCTAGTCTTTGATTCGCAAGATTAAGATAAGATTGCAGGTACACTGGCATCAGTGCCAACTTCAGTAATACTACGACTATAATGGCTATCAACCTCATGCTATCAAAAGTTGAAGTACTCATTCTGAAATAAAAAATATATTTTAGAGTCTATGATTATATATAATGTAGAGTTCTATGATTTGCATAATATTATTTTTTCGAAATAATCTTACAGTGGTGCGGTCATTCCACTGAATACTCTTTCAGTAAGATAGTCACGACTTATAGGTTTAAACCAGAGGGTTACTAATAAAAGTGGAGAAGCGTAGCTCAAGTTTGCGAAGAGCATTAATATCTTCTTATCCTTATAAGATCTGGAAATTAAAGTTGCAATCACATTTTGAGAAGATTAGGCACTACTTATTAATACATATTAAAGTTAGATATTTTTTTCTCTGTAGCCACACTTCGATTTTGAAAAACATGTCTACAGAGCAAAAATATATTTAGTAATAATATTCGTTGAGTAAAATGAAGAGACAGAATTTCGAGGTTGTAACTTAAATCAAACACTCTTAAAGGTAAAATTGACATTTACCTCAATGTATCCCAGTGCATTTTCGAAACCCTCAAGCCAGGGAAAGTGAAAAGCGAACCGAGGAATCCACACCAAACAGCAAGAACGAACTTTACAATGATTTTCGATGCTGGACCGCTGAAATGGAATTTGATTGGAGAAATGAATTGGGGTAATAAAAGAATTCAGTTTAAATTGAAGAGAGAATACTTACGTTGAGCTCATCCCTTGCTTTTCCAAAAATATAGAAGCACTGTGATTGAAACTTGTGTAGGCTTTTTCCAAGCCAATTTCGAGTGTGTTTTCATCGATGATTAGAACCATCATTGCTACAAGAAGATATGCGAACCCTGTAACAATGCAGGTAGATCTTTCACCGATGCTCTCTTCTCCTTTGAAGTATTGAACCCAAAGAGTGAGTAAAACCTTACTACATATTGCATCAGGAAAATATTTTTAAGGAATTACAATTATGGTATAAAAACAGACAATCGTTTTAGCAACATGAAAGGATACAATGCAAATCCCAGGACAAGAGAACACCATAGCATGCTGAGATTGATTTCGTCTTTAATTGGATACCAGCTGTTGTATACCTTGATCCAAAGAAACGAGAATAAGTTTTATTAAAATTATAACAAAAGAAAGATGGGAAATTGAACATTCTTTAGACAAAAATTTAAGCTACAACCTCAAAATTCAAATTCTTCATTATATTTACTCAACAATGGAACTATAAATTTTTTCACTTTATAGCGGTACTCACTTTTTAAATCGAGTTTTGAGTACAGAGCGAAAAAATACATAGTTTTAATATTTTTCTCGTGTACCGGAAAGATTTAATTTTGAAGTTAAAATTTAAATCTAAAACCCTTAAGGCTCACTTTACTTATTATTTACGTCAAGGAAGGGAAAATAAAATTCATTAAATGCCTTATTGATATATAAAAATGTATAAAACTGTGAAAAATCACCTCTGTTAGTATATAAACGACTCCTGCGTAAATTGAAAAATCCATGAGCCACACATAGTCCATGTAAAATTTTAAATGCACAACATCTAGTGCTGAAACTTTTGCACTTTCTAGAGTGATATCCAAATTTCGAGGAACTTGAAATACGTCCGCAACCTTACCATTTTCAGCGTGTTTGCCCTTTTTTGGTTTTTCTTTTGCTATCCCTGCACGGGTTCTTAACTCTTGGTCCGTGGGATATAAAAAACGAGTCAATCTAAAATTAAAATTGCAATTATAACACTTTTAACTTCTCAGAAATGTACATTCTTCAAGAGGCTTTCATAAAAAGCTAAAACCTCAAAATTCGATTTCTTCATTTTATTTTAAGAAATATTATAATTAGATTTTTTTTACTCTGTAGCGGTATTCACTTTTTAATTAGAATAATAATAATAATAGTGCGAAAAAATGTTCAACAACAATATTCGTTAAATAAAATGAAGATATCGAATATTGAGGTTTGAACTTGAATCCAACGCGCTTAATCCCCACATTTAATTTGATTAAAAAAGAAGAATATCATTAATCTACATACCCAGTTGAACATAGAAGCCATCTAGCAAATGAGTAATGGGGACTCAATTTTTGAATTACGCTCACCATTACCAAAGTAATGACCAATTGTGCTCCCAGTAACGCCTGGAATATTTAAAAAAATGTAAACTTCTATACAAGTATTATGAATGAAAAATTTTACAAAATAATTTGAAAATGGATAAATATGTAAATAATTACTTCCAATTTACGTAATAGATATATACTTTTCCAAAACGAAAATTTTGTTCTAAATCTAATAAATTCTCTGTATTTATACCCAAATTAACTACAACAGTCAAAATTCAAGACAAAATTGTTGTTTAAAATGTAAATTGAATATTCTTTTCTGATTTTGTAATAAACAAAATTAAAAAATAGTACTTACCATGGTAAGTTCGAAACGTCGAAGATTTGTTTAAAAAATCGAGCATGTACTGGTCCCCTAAACTTGATTAGATTAAATTTATGGTAAACAATAATTTCCCATAATGAATTTTATTATCTGTTTTCATAATATACATTGCAGGTGCTATTTTTACTTTGTTAAATTTATAAATAGTATACATTCCAAAATGAGCTTGAGCTAGCAGCACTTTCCTGGATTATTTCTCATGTATTTCTGAATCTGTCGTCTGCTGGGTGTTTCAAAAGGATTTCTTCAGGTGGCGCTTTTTCAAAACGGCGCGAATATTTAAAATAGATTTATTTCAGATAAAATATGTATGTATTTTACGTACAGAAACAATATTCTAAATAGCAATTTACAGATGTCTCGCTCTACTTTACAGATGTCTTCTTCTAATGCTGAATATTATTTAGGAATTGAAAACTATTATAAATATTGATGGGAAAATTTCTTGGAACTGTAAAAAGTACAATAAACTATTCGAAATTTAATTGAACCTCTAACATAAATTAAAAAAAAGTATTTTAAGAAATTTTAAAAAACTTTAAAAGAATTAACTGCATTTCAAGGAACATAAAGAGATTTCAAAGTACTTTGAGCGATTTTAAATTATTAAAAAAATTTCATTTCATACAAACATTTTTATTGAAATTAAAGATTATGAGAACAACAATTATAGTTTCTAGTTTATATTAAATATTACTCTTCATAAGAAAAGGTTTAAAATATAAAAATTGAGAATACATTAAATAAAAAAAGCTTTATTCGTGAAAACGTATTATTATACATTCAGAAATATATACTAACTGAAAATACAATATGCGTGATTTATGTTTCGTGATATAATAGCATTTTAGGTAGTGGTATTTTTGAAAATTTATACTGCATCATGTTAACTCTCATGATATTTTAATATTGAATTCGAATGAGATTTCCATTAGAGGATCCGTAGATATTTCGATGTTGATTCTTGTTTTCTGATGATAAACTCAGTTCTGGGCTTTGTAAATCCTCGTGCAAACAATATCATCCACCTTCATTATCTGCAAAAACAAAAAATGTTATCTCTATTTTTTTCTGACAATGAGTACCAGTATAAACTGTTTTACAAAATATCTTGCTTTTTTCTTTTATAAGGTAATATTAAAATTGAAATTGAATTCAACTGTAAAATATCATATTTATTATGTAAGTCAAGGTAACATGCACAGATAAGAGTTAAAAATAAAATTATAACGATAAGAATCAACCTTTGAAAAAAAGAGCGATTATAGCAATTAAAAAAGATATGTATCGATTCTAACTTTTATACTAAGGGAGCTAAATTGGTCTAAATTACAATAGTCACGACAGCAAAATGCACTAATTGCCTGATTCATTAACTTCTGAAATTCCAACGTTTCATAGATATTAATGAATATAACTGTTAAAATGATTACGTTGCACTTTATACTTACTGCTTTCATTTCAGTTGGTGTGAATTCTCTTTCGATGACTGTGTCCTTATCTCCCTTCTGAATTTGCGTCATTTTGTCACCATCCACAGTAATTACGGTCTTAACCTTTCGACCATCTGGAGTTTCTTCGTCAAATTCAACACCTGGTTTGAATTTGATTTCAGAGCTTTTGAAGGTGCTCGTTGTCTTCATTGTGTATTCGTCTCCGTCCAGAGTAACTTCAACAACTGGACTCACTGAGGCTCCCATTTTTCGGGTCACAAGGCCAACACCTGAAAAGAACAATTGATAAAAAAATTATAAGACCTGTTAAGACTTTAGTATAAGACTTTAGTTACTTTTAGATACACAAAGCACTTAGGATTTGAGTAATTTTCTCACCAAGTGCTTTCATATACTCGTCAAATTTCTCGCTCGCCTCGAGCTTATACTTTTTTCCTACAAATTCTGCCATTGTATATAAATACAGAAATGTTTACGATTTTAAATGAACTGATTGGGAGACTTCTCGAGGAATACTAAGGGGCTTCGCGAGACGACCGAGCGATTTATCGAGTCTTTTATCGTCCAAAGGATCGTCATGTCCTCGAGAAGAACTGATAAAATGGCATGTAAAGGCGGGAAGTACGACAGAATGGGCAAACTTTGAAGTTTGACCCCACTCGGTTGAAAATCTTGTTTTATTAATAAGTCCTATATGTTGTGAATACCAAGCTTATCGTATAAAAGACGCATTCTGATTGGCTCAGGAATTTATCACTGGAGAGGCTGGTCTTGCATATTTTACACGTCAAATGACTGTATTATATTTGCATATCATTTCAAGTTAGACCAAACATTTATCTGTTTATGTCTGTATTTGATAACATTAATCGCCTATGATTTTGTATATAATAAATTGAAATATTGCAAACTTCAATCTTTCTAAAAGCTTTGAGATTCTTTATTTGATTTTACAATGGAAAAAATTGCAAAAATACGAGTGATAAAAATTGTTATTGAGTTTTGAGATATGCCAATCGAGAACACGTGTCTCTGTACTTTTTTGCACAAAAATGAGTTATGCTTACTCACTAACTGGAATAAAGTTTATACACTCGTCAGTTGTATTGAAGTTACAGTAGTGTGAATTACCTTCGAGCATAAACTTTTTATGGAAATTCACCATTCTGGTTATAAAGTTATTTGATAGAGAGAATAAATGATAAAAGTTCTCAGATATGTTATAGAGAAGGTCAAAGGCTTTTTATCACCATTAGCAAAATTACATACGAACAGTGACAATATTATTCTGCTATACAAATTCTTTGGTCAGTATATTTACATTATTCACGTTTGTAAAACTGAATTTAGAAATTCCAATTCTACAACTCGAAGGCCAGTGTGCTGATGTTAATATTAGTTGTACTTTGACCAGTATCTAAACTAAAATTGCAGTGGTCATATTCATCTATTCATTGTAAACATAACTAGCTTCATTCTTTTATTTTATTCTTGTATTGTTTTAAAGAATTCTATTTTTATATTATTGAAACAAGAATCACATT
Organism: Synergus magnus; assembly: GCA_032275165.1. NCBI lineage: Eukaryota > Metazoa > Arthropoda > Insecta > Hymenoptera > Cynipidae > Synergus > Synergus magnus. The sequence goes on along the minus strand of JAUESH010000024.1, from coordinate 1,679,117 downwards.
TAAAGATTACAATTGACGATAAAAAGAACCTGACGTTAAAAGTAATTCATGTAGCCATTAACCGAACAACTCACAACTCGTTAAATAAGATTTTGTGACCTTCGTAATTATTTGATTGCTCTTCAAATTAGATCTATTCAGCTATTATTTATACAGGATGTGCAGTGAAGACATGTGATAAAATTCCCCTACATTTCCCGCAGGCTTTTTCAAAATTCCCGTACATATTATATCGAACCAAAAAAATGCTCTATATGTTCCTATAAAAATGATTGGGTTGAAGTTTCAGATGTCTAGTCTGACGATTTTTTTACTTTAAAGAATTGCAAGATATTTTAGATGATTTTAAGGAATTTCAAGTGATAAAAAGACTTTAAAGGATTTTAAAAATTTCAAGGGATGATACAAAATTTTTGATTGATTTTAGGGGTTAAAGGGATTTTTAAACGAGTTGAAATGAGTTATCGAAAGGTTTTTTCAGAGATTTCACAAAATTTCAAGATATTTTAACAGATTTTAACAAATTTGAAGGAATTTGAAGAGATTTCAAGATATTTCAAGAGATTTTAATGAACCCCAAGGGATTTTGAAATATTTTAAACGATTGTAAGACATTTACAGAATATTTAAAACATTTTAAAGAATTTCAAGTAATTTTAACAGATTTTAAGGGATTTCATTTAATTTCCTCCACATTAGAATCAAATCCTTCAAATTTATTAAAATCACTTAAAACGTCTGGAAATCTCTTGAAAATCCTTGAACTCTCTTGAATTCTTTAAAGTCTCTTGAAATCCTTTAAAATTCCTTGAAGTTCCTTAAAATAAAATGAAATTCCTTAAAGTCATTTGAAATATCTTAAAATTCCGAGCAACATCGAGTAAATTTCTCTTGGTAAATAAATAAAAATAAAATGTTTTTGGGAACTTTTTTTATATTCTTCACCCAATATATGTAAAAAAAAAACATAATAAAACTCTAAAATTAAAGTCTAAAAATAAAAATTTTACAAATTCTTTGTTTTTGCGCGTAATATTTTAAAATTAATAAACATACAGAAACTCCTGTTTAAATAATTAAATCAGTCAAGGGAAATAAAAAATTCCCTCATTAAATTAAAAATCCCGTACATTTCCCGTAAATTTTCCGCACCAATAAAATTCCCGTACAATTCCTGCTTTTCACGCTTTTTCCACACGCTGGACACCCTGCTATATAATGAAAGTTGATCATTCTTTATATGCCATTAAATCTTGAATGTACTTTTAAATATCGATATTATAAAATAAAATTATTGTGTATATAATAAAGTTTAGCTTGTGAAAATGAAATGTTGCTAATTTTCTTATCTTATTAAATTTTTACCTGTTCCAAATGTGACGGCCTAAATAAATTCACTTTATTTGTACTTTTATTCTGTGAAAGATCAGTAGATCAGGACAGATTACTTTATGAAGGGGTTTCAAAATATTTGTATTGTTTTTAATATTTTTGTAGAAGTCTAAGAGATTTTAACCCTCATACGTTCTTAGTGTCAAAGTGACACTATTTTCAACTTTACCGCATAATTATTCTATTTGAATACTTGAAGAAAGGCGAATATTTTTCTACCCAAAAATATTCTAATCAAGATGAAAAAGTTCTTCAATCTTAAATTAATATTTCCTCATTGATTCCATATGAAAGAAATTTAAATTATATTCAATTTACCTCAGAGTGTCAATTTGACACTCAAGGGACTGATTAAGGTGGCGAAATGAGGGACTGGTGAGGGTTAAGGAAGTTTAAAGTGTTTTGTGAAATTTTAAGGGATTCCAAGAGATTTTGAAAACTTTATGCTTTTGCTATTATTCATGGACCACCCTATTAGAGATCGCTTTGAAGCCTGGTTCATTAATTTAAGTAACAATTTTTTCTTGTACAAGCCCCTCACGCTATCGTGCATGATACTATGTAATTTTCCAATTGAATGTTGACCGGTCAATTTATAGGAATCGCACGATGTGAATAACGAGGATACACATTACGTCAGGGCTGATTTGACTTTCCCCTCGGTTGCAACTCGTAAATTGCAAAGCCAACAAAATTTTTACATTTATGCATAAAGTATTATTTATTCAAATATAAATTCAGTTATAAATTAAAAAAAAAAATTATTGCTTATATTATAGCAATAAGTATCAACTTTTGAGAATTCACATCTGGTATCATTTTATTTTCAGATATCAAACTCAAGCGTGGGACTTTTAAGAAGAGGTTTCATATTTATTAAATAACTTGAGAGGGTATATAATATTTCACAAAGTAAGCAATGATTCGCATAGTTGGTGCACTACGTTCTTTGAAAAGGCATGCAATGAAAGGTAAAAATGTCGAGGGAGGGTTCGAGTCGATTGTGATTTATTAACCTCGACCGAAGATGAATTCAAATACTAAATTGGTCTACAATTGGTCTGTCTGCATCATGGTAGCCTGCAAATGTAGGGTCATCGCACTCGCTCGTGAACACGAGGAACGAATTAAAATTGATTCGATTATTTGTAATTATAATGCTGAACGTCTTCCAGCTTCGTTAATAAGTGTCTCTATTCTCCAACTGACACAGTTCAAGACAGGATGCGACAGAGAAACGGAAAACCTCGTTATCTGATAGAAACTCTTAAATTCGCGCTGACACAATTGCAATCAATTATTTCAAATCAGAATTAAATAATTAGATCTTATGAAGAGTCATTCACAAATTTTAAAAGCTCATATTTGGCATCCAATTTGCCTTGTAAGTGGATAAACTAAAAGAAATAGAGATTGATAAATATAAACTTTGGACCATTTCTCTTCAGTTCCAGAAATAGAAATAGTAGAAAAACTTTATTGACAAGTTTTTTCTGTGCGGTGAGTTGTGAAAGTTCAATATTATGAAATTGACTTGGCGTTTTTTTATTTAGACAACTCATGTTAGGAGAGTAAACTTTATTAGCATAACACTGTTTGCTAACGATGAAGCATTGTTAATTCGATTTCAAATTAAAATGAAAGCGAGTACATTTATAGAGTTTATAAACAAGGAGAACAGGAAGGAGGTAATAAAAGTTAATAATTGTAGCTGCTCTCTGTGGAATAAAAACAGAGGTGTAAAGAAATAATGTTGCAATAATTTTATTGATCATTATTATATTGGTTACCGGATCACTATACTTGCTTTCGAAGTGCAATTTGATCGCGAAGCTTGGGTGAAAAACCGGTTTGAAAGAGCGTTTGTGAGCCTGATTAGAGACTAAGGTGCTTCTATAATTCTATGTAATAAAAATAGATAAGTCTTCTAATTCAGAGAATAATTTATAAATTGCAAATTACAAGTCATAAAATTTCTATCATCCAGTTTTTCATGTGAATATTCAAATAAAAGATAAGACGCTGGAGCATTTGCTACTTATTTATCTTTTTCGAAATGCTCCTGAATTTTGATAATATAATTCCGAGAATATAAATTTCAAAACAACCCTCTTTCTGTAAAGCACACCCTTAACTTTCCCACTAAAGTCCTAGCCACGTGAATCGATTATTTCGATGTCTGCATGCACTTTTTTATTTTTTTATTTTCTTACTCACCAAGGGCCTTCATGAGTTCATCGAAATTCTCGCTTTGGGAGAGTTTGTACTTCTTGCCGAGAAAAGACATTTTTTTCTGGAGTGATAATTAATTTTTCGGAAAAATCGAAAGAGAAGAAGCGAAATGTGCTGATCCTCGTTCCTTTTCAGACACCGGCAAACTGAATACTACAGTGAATTGTAAAAGGCAGTGTGCTCAGCACGAAACGCCGGGTGTAACGTAGTATTTACCCACACACACAAACACTTGCACAGAAATGCCTCTGTATAAGTTAGGGTCTTCATTCAGGATCGCATCAAAGTTATTTTGTGCCTTGTGCATTGAAATTAAGATTAAAAATTAGATTTATATTATACATTGAATTCAGAATGTCTACCAGAATCCTAAACAAAATTCAAATAGGAAAATTTGAGTTTTGACTTCCACTGTTTATTTTCAACTGATTTATTTTTTCAACTCTGTAATTATTATTAATTGGAGAAAATATTTCGCAATTAAACTATTTTCAACATAGGAAACTTTTAAACTGCATCAGTGTTGAGAAAAAAGAAAACGGTCAAGTAGTGGCATTTTTTTAAATAGTAGCAAAATATTAATTTCTTAAAAAATATTAAGTAGACCTGAAATCATTGGAACTTTAGACCTCCTAAAGATGTTTGTATTTTTCAATATAAACGCATGGAATGCCCTATATATTGTAAATTTTATTTTCGGACCCCCCCAAAAATTTTTTCTAGGCCCGTCCCTGGTTACACCACTTTTTTTAGAGGATAAAAATCTCTTGGAAACCCTTAAGATTCCACGAAAACAATATAAAATTGTAAAAGATTATTAATAAAACAAAAGAATTCAAATACCATTGGAAATGAAATTTCAATGTGAATGGACGAGCAAAATACATTATGAAGCCAACGTACATGTATATAAATTGCATTGCATATTGCAAAGAGCTCTTTTAAATTTATTTCATGATTATTTGCTCTGGTAATTCGAAAATGTGCATGCATTTGATAAGAAAGATCCCTTCTCTTTAGTAGAACCTCAGTTACAAGTTATCCATTGGGCAAACTGGATTCCGCGCGGCACCCGCAGCCGCAGCAGGAATCGCAACGGCCTCAAACACTGCCACAACTGCCACTGGTTTGCTGCATATACCAGAAATTGCGTTTGTCCGCAGTGATGCGTAAGCCTTCCTGGCCGTCGAAACGCATTCCGCTCTGCGTTTCCATTTTTAAAACAAAAAAAAAAAAAATTGCCGTGAAAAAAGTACGTTTTTCTCTTATCATAAAAGAAATACTCCTAAAAAAAAGTAAAAACATAAACAATTAATATCCTGTTTGACAAACATAACGTTAAAAATTAAAATCATATTGCCGTTTGAAAACACGTGTTTCGCCGCCATGTTCGATACGGAAAAATTCATCATCGAAGTTAAAAAATGGCCTGCGATTTACAACTCCGATTGTGTGGAGTACAACGACAAAAATGCTAAGTTGTACGCCTGGGATGAGGTTTGCCGAGTTATGGTACACAACTGGGAAGACCTCTCGGATGCAGAACGCATGCAGAAAGGTGATTTTTTTTGCCCAACGCGCAATAAGACAGCTACGTTCGAAAATTCCGAGTTCTTAGGCATTTCGATAAGATAGAATTCGAATCTTTAAATGTTTCTCGTTTATTATGGACAATTAATTTATAAGTAATAAATTTATTCTCTTATGTATAAGTAATGCATCGGAATATATGTAATATTTATGTAACATTTATGGAATGCACAATAGTGATATAAAAATGATGTTTGGGATTTACTGTCTATGCAATGTTATACGATTAAGGGTGTATCTTGTTATGTGGGATTAAAGGGTGAAATGAATTGCGTATGGTTAAGAATTGCATTGCGCATGTTCGATGACATCTCTTTGTGCAATAGTACAATATGTGCGGGTCATCCGCATTCGGCTGCACTCGACCGCAACATGATGCATTTGCTATGTAGAATTACTATATAGAATATTTATATAGTGCTTTTGAGTTATTCTAATACTAATTAATGAAATAGTCACAATTCTCAATTTAGGGGGTTGTTTTGAAACAATTATCTCAATTCCATTTAGAATTGGCAAAGCTCGCAATCACCTAATTTCCGCAATAGAGCGGAAGCATTGTCACGCTAACAAAATAAATATCGAAAGAGTATTAAAGTTATTCAAAATATTTCAAATTAAGAAAATTCCTATGTTTCAGAAAAGAATTTAAGAGGAAGATGGAGAAACATCAGAGATTATTTCACGAAGGAATTGAGAATTCAGAAAATGGAAACACCGGACAGGAAAAGAAAACGATATACCTACTTCCATCTGTTGCAATTTTTAAGGCCTTCTATAGAAAACAAACAAAGGTATTCTTTCTAATATTTAAAAAAAATAGAAGGAAAATGTTGAATGTACTTTATAATAAAAATGAAAATTTGAAATTGTTTCAGAAGGGAGAATAATTGTAATGAGAAAGTAATGAGTCAGTGTAAAATTGAGGTGAGTGATGTTGAAGCTGATAATCCGATGTTTGAAGATTACGAGATGTCCGGGAATGAAGCTAGCACGTCTAAGAATTATGTTCAAGCAGTCAATTCATCAGAAAATTATAATATTATGCCTATTCAATATTCAAAGCCCTTGTGCGAAACCTCACTGAACTCTTCTGATAACGAGTTTCAAGAAATGTTGTCAAACAATAGTCAACGAACAATTATCGACAACGAAGATTACGATAAAATGTTTCTTCTATCGTTACTTCCAATCCTTCGGCAAGTTCCAGAAAATAAGAAACTCGATGTTAGAATACAAATGCAGCAAATCTTGGCTGCGGTACTTTACCCACATGATGCCAAATGAACTTCTTAAACAAATTCTATACATGTAAAAAACTGTTGAAACGTTTTGTGATAATGCTCTGGACGAAAAATTGGTTCTACTATCAAAGGATCTTTATTGAAATCAAAATTATTTTTAAGCATTCATTATGTCATAGAGAAATGATGTATATATTTACAAAAAATCATACCTCGTACCTCATTTTGCGTAAGACTTAAGAATAAAGTAATTTATTTTTTCATTGAAAATTTGTGTTATTTTTAAATCAAGCCTATTAAAAATAATTTTATTAATCGATTTTTTGAAAATATAAGTTACCATTGAAGTCAAGTATTTGAGAGATTTTCGGAAATTCCAGCAGATGGCATCTAAATTGCCTTCGGGACGATAATGCATTGCTGTTAGAGATTCATAGAGATTTTAAAGAAGGAAGTCCGGCGGAGAACGTTTTCGAAAACGAGAATATTCTCGAGAATTAATGCAAACAATTTTAAAAAGTTTCGAAGAGATTTCCAAACTCCTAAAGATTTAAAAATATTTCATAAGAGAGTATACACAATATTTCAACCCCACGATAATTGAAAAAAAATTCTTTTTTCGTTTTTACTTTTGTAGTTTGATAAAAAGCTAAAAGTGGCGAAAATAACGTTGTTTCCAAAAATACATACGATCTTCAAACAATGAATGGATAAAACTGAATGTTGGCTCACGGCGATTCCCAATTTTCAAAATTTTCTTTCCAGTAGCTTCATATTGCGTCCAAATAAATGAGTCCTTTGTATGAATCGACTTTGGTACTCTGTAGACAATTTTTCAATAGTTTAAATAAAAAATTTCTGCGCAATCTCGTATTTAAATATTTTACATAGGTAATTCATTTAATTTTTTATTAACTAGCAAACCAACACGCGCGCTACGCGCACGATTATTTAGGGTTACCAGACGTCCCGATTTCCGGGGACTTATTATTTATTTTACTTTTTACAACTTCAAATCATTCTAAACCCAATAAAATTTTATGAGATTTTTCTAATTTTTAAAAGATTTTGTGAAAGTTTTAAGGATTTCATGGAATTTGATCAGATTTCTAAGTATTTTAAGAGATTTTAAGTGTTAAGAAATTCCAAGAGGTTTTTGGGAATTTTTAGAGATTTTTGCGAATTTTAACTTGGATTTCAAGAGATTCAT
>JAUESH010000024.1:1661244-1671349 GCA_032275165.1 Synergus magnus | reverse complement strand
CCAATCAGGTTTGCAACAACAATGTATGCGAGATTTTCGAGACATTTCGTTACACCACTTTTTTAAGATAGGATATTACCCAGTAGCGGCAAAGGAAGTCCAAAAATCGACAACTCTCTCGATAATTTTGAAATTGTTCTCAAGTTCCGTTGCATTCGGTTTAACATCAACGCCAATAGATTTTGGAAATAAGTAGAAAAGCTCATCTGCATGAGAAACACCTAAAGATATGAGAGTGTCTCTAAATGTATGACTGCACGTGCCTTGGTAATTAAACAAGTACATATAGAGGGGCTGCTTCGAATTTCTGAGATGAAAATTCACTCCCAGAAGCTGTGGATAATTTCTAAGAAAGTCTGCCAAAAATGTCGTTACTTTTTCAAGCATCTGAAGCAAAAGTTCATCAATTAATAGCAATATTTATAATTATTATTTATACTTTACTCATCAGTGATTATACTTACTACATGTTTTTCATTAGATTCTTTATTTTCAAAATAAAATTTCTTAACATCAGCAACAAGTGTAGTATAATTCTTATCCGAACTCTGAAAGTTTTCGAAAAAATTATTCAAGAAATTATCCAAGTTTCCTAATATCTTGTCGTAAAGTTGCGGATTGCTGTATAAAGCTGAAAGAATGATTATTAAAATGGCATATGACTGCAAAAAATGGATCAATCTGAAATAGGCAAAAGTTTTACGTGAAGTCCAGAACAATCCTTCATCAGCATTCAATCCAACTATCGTCGGATAATCTCTTAATTTCTTTTTCTCTACTAAATCAAATGGATCCTCAGTTAGATATGCGCCAGGCATATCTGGTTCATTTGTTGGCAGATAAAAAGTTTTTGTAAAAGTCTGGATTGGATTAAAGACAGAAAATGTTCTTGTTATGTTGATGGCATCTACCTTTCTCAAACACTCAACCAGCAATCGTGAGTCATTAGAGGGACAATTAAAAATTGCTCCTGCTTTTTTCGCATATTCTAAAGTTCTTTTACGAGGCATAAACGATCTGGGATAAAAGGCACTTCCTGCCTGCAGAATGCATTGATGAAAGAGACCTAAGAGATTCAGAAGTTTTAAAAACAGATTTCTATTTTTTTGCATAAAAAATATTGTTTTATTATTTATTAATTGTTAAATCATACCATTAGCTGCATTTGAAAGAGTATGAAAATGAATGCTGTTAGCTCCTACACTAGATCCAAAAAGTGTAATCCTTCCAGAATCCCCACCAAAGAATGGAATATTTTTTTGAATCCATTGAAGAGCGACTATTTGGTCTTTTAAACCGAAATTGCCTGGAGCTTCTGAATCACCAGTACTTAAAAATCCAAGAATTCCTAAACGAAAACGTAAAGTGACGAGAATAATGTTTCTATCCAGAAGGTATTGCGGTCCACTAGAATTAATATATGCTCCTCCAACAGAATAGTAACCTGGGTGAAAAAATATCATCACTGGCAATTTTTTATGATGATTTTTCAGACTCTGTAATAAATATCGTGGAAAGTAATTATAGAACTACAATTCAATTGTTCAATTTAAAGAAGCAAAAATTGTTTAATCTCTAATTAATTAATTAATTAATATTTTAAGGGATTTGTAAGGATTTCAAGAGATTTTCATTATTTTGAGGGTTCACAAAGAATTTCCAAGGATTTTATGACACTTGAAAAAAATTGTAAAAGTATAATTGTTTGATATAACATATAACATAACGTATAAAATAAGCAAAAAGAATTCGAAGTAATTTCATAAACCTTTGGTTTGTAAACATTGAGAGTTAGGCAATCCTCTTCTCCTATGACTGAATTAAAATTTTTAACCATTGGTTGCAGACAATCGGCTGTTTCCTTATTAGCCAGAAATACTCCTTTTAATTCTTTCCTGGGAACTGGATTCTTAAATCTGACGGAGATATACATTAAGATATATTTATAAACTTCTTTATATTTACCCGATTAAAAATTTTATTAAACTCTTTATAAACCGTAAATTTCCAGTAGCTGGTTCCGCAAAAGGTATTCCAAAAAATGCAGAAATTGTTCTGTTCTTTCTTGTGGACATATAGGTTCCCACAAATGTTGCATTTCCAATATTAATTTTTGGCTGCCCATGAGAAGAAGAAATGTAGAGTAAAATAAGAAGTAATCTTAAAATACTTAACATGACGAATTTAAAATGAAAATTGATGACATTAATATATACAATCACTCGTCTCTCTTAAACTCAAGTTCGCTTTGAGCGCAAAAAATCATTATTATGCATTATTAGCAGTTTTTTCTCTTTTTGAAGTAAAATATCATTTCTTATCGTGTGTTTTTTATCAGAAGCAATAACCCCTGACACTGCTTTCGTAACAAAAGATTAAAATTCGTATAGTTCTTTCATAAAAATACTGTACATAAAATACTATAAATAATATAGACATAATAGTTTATGAAGTCCCTTAAATTTTGAATTGACGCTTTTGGTTTGAAGTTTTCTTGTAGTGAAACTGTCGTATATTATGTCTTCAATTCTATTTCTAGTTTAATTTAATTTACTTTCATGAAACATCTCGTAATTATATCTCTGAGAACTTTTGCACTCTCCACGCGAACATCCCAACACAATACGATTCTGTTATCCGCTGAAACATTAATTTTGCTTTCGGTGTTGGAAGATACAGACAACTAATTTTTTCACTTCATATTTGATAGCTTTACTGCCATTACATGTTTATCCACCTTAAACTTCAGTGTTTTTCTTTCAAGCCTTTTCTTCGGAAATTTTGCTGATTCAAATTTAAAAAGCAGGTTTGAAACAACAATGTATGCAAGATTTTAGGGACATTTCGTTACACCACTTTTTTAAGATAGGATGTATTTGTGAAAGATTTTTTGGCATTCTTATGATTACTGAAGATTTGAAAATTTGAAATCTTTGGAATAACATCCTTATTTTGAATGTATTCTGCTACAATGTATTACGTGCTTTCAACTTGATGTAATGAAGAGAAGAGGCAGAATATATTTCTGACATTTTCTATCAACGCGTATTTTTTGTCTCGTGATTTTTTCTATCAGTGCGACAGTTTATTTTCCTTTTGTCAATTTTACATTTATTACCTATGTTAGTTTGTTCATATTATGTAGGAATTATAAGTAATTTAACAGATTTTAGAATATTTCGAATGTTTGCATGAAGAGATTTTTAACGATTTTGAGGTATGAAAAAGATTTTCAATGCATTTTAATGGATTCTTCATTCTTAATCTAATAATAATATTATCATTAATTATAAAGTCTATTTGCCCACGTTTTCCGAACCATCTTCTTCAAGGAACAAAAATGTTCCTTGAAAAAAATCTGTCCAAGTAAACCTTTGAACTACATTTTGGAATGCTAGAAACATATACTTTTCACTTCAATTTTTTGACAAATGGATGTCGACTCGTGTATGGGCATTGAAAGAGCCAGCGAAAAAACGAGATATTCACAGAAAGGGATAGGGTAAGGTCATTCAGTGAAAGCGGAAGCTGAATAGGTGGATCCGGTCTGTAGGGACCGGATCCACATATGCACATCATATATCTGTATATATGGATAAAGAAAGAGATTTTACACTCTTATAATGAAATCTACTATAGTGTTGTCATTTCCCGGGTGTCGATCGAGAGCACTTTCTCTTGTGTGGCAGAGCTATATTCCTGCGTAAATCATTAAGTGGCTGGACATAGCTTTTGCAACTCTCAAGTATTCGTCACGATAAATACCAAAGTGCCTTTAGATTGTAAGAGCACGGCTGACATACTTGTTCATTGTTCGAATGCCTTTATTACTACGTTTATTATCATATCACTTTCTAAGGGCAACTCGGGGTAAGTAACGGTTCATTGAAGTTTCGATCGAGGCCTATTATCTCTTCTTTCTTCACTCCCTTCAGCAATTTTTTCCCTTTACTTGTTTTTCTGCATACACTCTTTACACTGTGGGTAGAGTAGATAAGATGAAAATGGAAAATAGAGCCAGCCTTTCTAACTGTATGAGAATATCGTTTTTCTTTATAGAATACGACTTTTTTACGGTCCAGGATTTGAAAATGAAGGACGGAAACATCCCCTTGAGGCAATAGTATTGAAAGCAGATTTCATCTGTTCGTTCGGATGCACGAGGAAATGTTGCAAACGTTACACTTGAGTTAAAGGAAAGTCCAATCCGCTTTGAGTAGCAGACGATTTAAAAATTTTTTTTTCAGATTTTACATGCTGAAAATTCTCTTTCTATGATCTAAAGGATGTAGTAAATATTTAAGATGTATACTCTTCTATGTATTGTTAAAATTTAACTCATTATTACTTAACTTAGTATATTTCGCTTTTTTTTAAACATGTAATAAAGTAAGTCTTTTCAGGTGGAAGAAAATTTTTTCCTCCTGCTTTCTTCTCTCAGTTCCATATTCATAATTAAAATATTTTCGATGACTAAAAAATTTCCAATTATCGGATTCCAGTAGCACTTATTCAGTTTATTGTTTATTTAGACACCCTCAATTGTCTATACTCTATATACATTATTGTAAAAAATGTTCTCAAATTCTATTAATTAATATTAATACATAATATAAAGTAAGATAGATTCATTTATTCACTCTGGAACACAAAACTAAAATCTTCCTGAATACTTAACTCAATATCAGTTTCATTTTGAAATCCCTTGGTATTTTTTCGATCTCTCAAAAAGCATTAAAAATCAAATGAAATCTTGTAAAATTTGTTGAAATAAAAAAAGATTTAGAAGTCAATGTTTCGAAATATTGAAATTAATGGTATAAAAAAAGTATTTAGTGAAGCAGAAAGAAACGAATCGCGTATATTTGTGCCAGCAGAAGTATATTATTCAAGTTTTCCGAGTCATTCTGCCTAAAAATATTCTTAATGTTTAAAATATTGCTGAGGTGAAAATGTGAGAAAGAACCCTATACATTCGGTACAATGTTCCTGTTTGGTATAAAAAGGATGCAGATTGATTGATAACGTTGAGTTCTGGTACCGTCAATTTATATTGAGTTCGCGAGGGTGTGACGAGAACTTTTGAAGTCCCCTTGAGAAGATGAGGGTAACTTTCATTCATTAAAAGTATTTTTAAAACGACTAGGGTATATTCTGATTGTGAGAAAATATTTTGATTGATATAGAATAGATAAAGTAAAATCTGCGCCTATTAATTGTTATTCTTTATGACAAAATAAGTTTTCGATTTAAAATTACAAAGAATCATGAGGAGAGATTCGTCTTTTATGTAGAATATTTTCAGTGTTAAACTTAAACTGAATCAAAGTGGAAGTGAATTCTTTTAGAAAGGGATACACTTCACATTGCCACGTCGTATTGAATAGCTTCCTTTACTTGAGTAACGAGATTTAACGATGATAAGGCAGAGAAATGCACTTTGAGCGGGACAAAAAGGGAACGATGAAACTCGCAAATGGAGAAATACGATTTTTAAATAAATAATAATGAGAACTAAAGTTTTCCCAGATATAGATGCTCAAGAATTTTTTATTTTAATCAGAAAAATTTATCACCGGACTGTGCCTTCCCAACCCTCTTAAAATTCCTTAAAATCACTATAAATCTCTTGAAATTCTTGAATAATTCTTGAAATCTTGTGATATATATCACAATATTTTATACATTTAATTATCTCAAGAATTTTTCGAATCAAATTTTGTATTTAAATCATTAAATTCTGGACTTGGGGATGCCTTAGTCCGGAAAATCTGAACTCGGGTTTTTGCCAATATCAATAATGCACTGCTATAAAACATGGAAAAAAAATTGCCTCATTCTGGGCCCTTGCTTTAAAATAAGAGTTTGTGTTCTGAACGATTTCAGGGGGGATTTGAAAAACCTTTTTTGAAAACTTTCCGAAGGTTCTAGTCGCCTCCACTTGTTTCATGGGTCGTATAAAATGCACATGTTATATCAACAACCTACACGGGTGCATTGTCTCGGATGTATGGTACGTGAAAGATAACGCATATAACTTCGTGACAACGAGAGTTTCTGCAGGTAGGTAAACAGGGGATGCTAGCAACTAGTGGTGTTGATCAGGGCAGAGTTTCGTGAGATCAAAATGTAGTAGGAGTGAGAGACAACACGGTGCACAAGTATAGAGTGAAGTGGAGAGCAGAAATGGAATACCTTTGGGATGCTGGAAAGAGCGAGAGCCCAATACAGGGGTTGCTATTTCAACCCCTCCGAAGCTTCACTATCTCACTCTATATCTCTCCCTCTCCCTCTCTCTGCATCCTACTCGTTTTCTGGTCGGAGATCCCCAGCATCCACTATTCGGGACTTCAGTCGCTGTTGAGACCGCGACAGCGCCGCGACTCGAACCAATTATCTGCAATCTGCAAAAGAGAAAGCACCTGCCGGCCTTCCAGGTCGATCGAAATAAAAGAAAAATTAAAGCGATTAAAAACGAAAGAGGTTCAAAAAATACTGGCGATTTTTCTCATTATTGAATTCAGTCTATAATTAAATATCACAACAATTTTATTTTTAGGAAATCCTGATCAAAGTTATTTTTCCGCTTCTGGAAATCGAGTTTCAAGTGGCGTTAAAAATTTCTCGTGAACGTAATACTAAAAAAATTTTCTCGAGAGAATATTTGTCACAATACCTGAGGAACTTGGAAACTTGACTGTTTTTTATGAAAGTGGATTGGTAAAGTTGGAAATTTGACGATTCAGAGAGTAATAGAAAGTTTAAAAAGTTTAAAAAGAGCCAACCAGAGAAAGTAAAAGAAATTGCAGGGAAGATCTGATGCCAGGTTGAACCACATGCCAATATTGTACCCGTCGCGTAAAACCGGAAGACTAGTTGAGAGTGAAATTCTGTGGAAAGGGGGTAGGAGGAAAAATTAAAAAAGAAAGAGGTGATAAAAAATACATTCTTTATAAAATTGTCGTGTGTTGTGGTCGAGAAAGGGAAGCGACATCGGGCCCGGATGCTCGCAAGAACGAGACGCCGAAGACGCTGTCACGTTGGAAGGGAAAATATTGACGGCCGTCAACAAGTTTTTGACGACATCCCCTTTGATTAACAAGGTCAAACTTCTTATGGTAAGTTAATTTATATTCAGTATGTTTATTTATATTTCTTTGCCTCCAATGAAAATGTGATGAAATTATGATTAATAAATCATTTTGACAGTTACAACTATAAACAATAGGCTCTTATCTAGCTTTTCAATAAAAACGGATGTCGACTTCAAAACGTTCCGCATTAAAAAATGAGTCCTTTATCATTTTAAAGCATTGGGATCAAACATAACTTATTCGTTCCATAAATTTATATCTTTGAGGGCATAAAAGCGAATGAATTATTTAGTCTACCTACGCCATGAAACTGAAACCAGCCTTTCACGCCTTTCATAAGTTAATTTTCCAGAAATACATTGAAAATTTAGAGTTTAAAAACTATTTTATAGGTCAAACATATAAAAGCAAAAGGGTATAAAAGCCTCTGATTTTTAGATTAAAACGAGTGATTAAATTCTACAGTTTTAAATAAAAATAAAACTTTCGTTATGAATTTATAATATTAGTGTTAGAATCGCTTTATCAATATGAATTATGATTTTGCGTATTGTACACCCTTCTCTGTCAATAATATATGTACACGTAATCGTAATACCCTTGTGGCTGCCATCTCGAAATTTAAACTCGAAAATAACCGTAGAAGAGAATCATATTTTGAAAATATAATTAAACATAGGTTTACTTTCACTTTTCGAGAAAACCTCTCCAGGATACTCGCTTACCAAAATCAGAATCGGAAAATTAGATTAACGAAAACAGAACAGGGATTATATGAATCAAATTACAGACAACCCCTGAAGCAACGCTCTGCTTTAAGAACGACAATTGTTATCTCTGAAATAAAAATATTCAACTGCAACATTTGAATCTAATTGAAGAAGTTGTAACGTTTAGTTTACGAAGAATTGTAACGTTTTTATTATCAATTTTTTAAGCATGGCTATGAAAACGAAGAATAGTAGAAATAATTGTTCACTGTATAGATTGTTAAGCCTTTCTGAATACTTTCTTCACTGATTCTAAACACCTGCAAGCTTGTGTTTCAATAATTTAGGCCCTTTGATTGTGCTACTTATATATTTTGTATAATACTTTATCTGATACTCTATATCCAACGTGCAATTGTAGGTAATTATCAAGGTACGAGTGTTTGCGCTCCATTATGTTTCTTTCCAATGTCAACGTAATCCCTTTTTTCTTCTTCAACAATTTGTCTCGGGGAAACATTTCCCTGGACGTCCTTTTCTGGGAAAGAAAAAATCAATTTCTAATGAAACTTGACGTTTACACAAAAGTTAGCATTCTTTTGTAAATTACAAAAGAATTGCCTACTTTTATTTAATTACAGACACGTACATAATTACCTGCTAACTTTTTCCCCTGTGGCGAACATATTTCAAGTATTGTAATATAAAATATATAATTACAAATTGTATATTTTTTATTTCGTAATTTTTTTTCATATATGTTCGAATATTGCTCTTGAAAAAAATCTCATATCACAAATATGCAATATTTTCAGATTTTTATTTATAAAAAGAGTATGTTTTTTCTTTATACGCTTAAGAAATTATCATGGATTAAACATTATTCAAATTGTCTATAAAATTTTATAACTGGAACGATAATGCCTTGCTTTCTACTACAGGAGGCAATATTGTTGGTTATAAAAATTTATATAAAAGAGGCTCTGGAGAATTTTCTTTCATAACTCGATAAAAATTTTAATATTTTCTTTATTCGTGAGTTTTAATTGGTTGTCCGTATTGCTTTTTACCATTAGAACACAGGAATTTAGTGAAATTGAATTTAAAATAATATCACGACAATATCTTCCTCTTTAAATTCATATATGGAAAGAGAAACCTAGAATTTGAATGACCCAGATGATTGTCATCCTGCATGAAATTATATTTTCTGACTCGGTGTATATTTCACATGCGGCTGACATCAATCCTTCATTATTTGAATTACGCTTTACAAACTTCATAAACCTCACGCATTTCATATAATCCCGAAATTAGTAACTACATTATCATAATAATATCTTTATATCCTCATGTAATATACCTATCCCTATATCCCTAAAATCAATAAAAATCTGTTAGCATCCTTTGAAATGTTTTAAAATCCTTTAGTCTTTTTTACTCCTTAAAATTTCTTAAAATCACTATAAATTTCTTCAGCTCCTCTAATAATCCTTGAACTCTTGTAAAATCTGAAGATAATAATAATAATAATAATAATAATTCAAAACAGATCTAAATATTTCTCTTTTCTATTTATTTACAAATAATTTAAAATAATTGAAACTTTACTATCCATGTCATTACATAAAAAGTTAGTAGCTGATAAATGATAATTTCATGTTATGAGTGAAGAAATATGACAAAATTGCTTATTCGGAATCCCAGACGAGCACTTATCCGTGCATCGAAGTCCCCGTAATACGGCAGAATATAACCGACATTTGAGCATCTTTACAGGGTGTTCCGATCGTTAACCCCTTCAGGGCTTGTGGGCAATGGGTATTAACTGAAATGGGCAAGGGAGGAAGTGGAGGATTCAATGGAGGTGCTATTGCATCTATCATGAGCCAAATTACCGTGTCCACTTATCCTATCACAAAGGTAGAGGAGTACGTTCATATTAAGTGCATACACTCGTCCATTGGGGACCATGAATGGAAATCTATGATCAGCCATTTAAGGACATCTTGGATTCTCCAACTTCCGTTATATTTGGCTCTAGCAGCAAGTAAATCAATGTCTAATTTCAAACATAGGGATAAATTTGAGTATCTGGAGGTATTATATATATATAGATATACATTTGCAGATCATGGTAGAATTTGCACATGTAACTTAAAATTATATGGTAAAGCCAGTTTTTATGAACCGCACACGTAATATCGATTTGATTTCTTTTCAATGAAGTTCGTATGTATTTATTTCACAAACAGGCTTTCACTGACTGTAGATATGTGAGTAGAAGTAAAAATATACATG
>JAUESH010000024.1:1647475-1661144 GCA_032275165.1 Synergus magnus | reverse complement strand
GAGGTTTTTAGGAATTTTTAGAGATTTTTGCGAATTTTAACTTGGATTTCAAGAGATTCATAATTTTAATGGTTTTTGTGAATTTTTAAGGGATTTCAAGAGGTTTCTGGGAGTTTTAAGAAATCTTAACGAACTTTAATAAAGGATTTCGTGAAATTTTTTTTCGAGACATTTCGTTAATCCATTTTTTTAAGATAGGTAAACCCTGGGAGATATTGTAGTATGTTAAAATGCGATGTTAAAATGCATACTTTCTCATTAAAGTGAATTTAATTCTTAATTATGAAAGTTAAATGATAAATATAAGCAACTTTAAGAAAGAGTAATTGAATCTTGAATCTGAGAATGAAATTAAATTCCTTGAAACTTCCTGAAAAGAATTCAACTTTCAGATCCGGAAGCAGCATCGCATCGTATAGAGTTAAACTAAGCAGTAATAAATTAAAGGTCAATAAAAGCTCAAAGTTCTGATTCCACTTAATGACCTGGTATAAGTTTGCGAAATTTATGAAACTCTTGAGTGAAACTACATCAAAGCATGCAGAAACGGTCAAGTACAGAAGGGTTTAGTTTAGCATCGTTAACTTTATCTCTTGCTGGATTATATCAGCTCACAGTTTGGAAAATATGTGTCAATAACTTTTTATGAGACTTCCTTTGTAGAAAGGAGTCGAATTGAAATCGATACTATCCCTGAAACTTCGTAAGAGGATGTTTAACATTCCTTCTCCAACCCTCTTGATTCGATTGAAACAACCTAGGAACTTACTCGAGTAATGTAATCACATTTGGGTGAATATTGTTTAGAAATTTATATATCGTATGACGCTATGTAATAATAACGTGCGCAGTGGCTAATTTCATCGCGATAAGAATAGTAATAATTAATATAATGGATGAGGAAAACATTTAAATGATTCTAAACTTGTAACAAACGACTCAAAATGTAAAGTTACTGCCCATTAGGAACTACACAATATACATACATATATATATATATATATATATATATGTAGATGAGAAATTGCGATTACGTGATGAATAATTGTTACAAGACAATTAACTGTTTTAAAGGAATATTCTAAGGAAAGTTTATAATGAAGAAACATTTATTGATGTATAAAAGCGTGTTCTATCATTTAATTTAAAAAATAATGTTTTACAGTAAGAGAGGAGATTGCAATAAGAAAAAATTCAAATTTAAAAAATTCGCATAGATATGTGAATTTCATCTATGAAAAGTGATGGATAATGGAGGCTTGGTGTCTATATATATATTAACCGATAATTAGTACAAAGTAGAGAATCACATCCCTTACGTCATACTGATAAATTTAATCCCGTAAACATTGCACTCTTTAATGAAAGTAGATTTAAAAAAATGAGCATTCCATGACCAACGAATGTCAAAAAAAAATTTCATCCCTCTTCTGATTAATTATGTATTTTTGTTTCTAATCAAAAAATGAGTGATCGTGAGATAGTAATTTCATTGATCATTGTTATCAAAACCAATTAATATTGTTTTCTCATGTCTCAACGCTCAATTACCAGAATGATTCATTATATCTGTAAATTACCTGTCGCATAAAATATACAATCGCCCAGTGATTTTGCGCGATTCAGATAGCATAGCATTTATTACCCAAAGACAAGGATGATTGGAATATTACTGAGATTCATTCGATTTAATAATCCGAATGATTATCGAAGTTATACAAGGGAATCTGTCAAATCTGATGCTGATTAAGTAAAAGAAGCAATTCTAAAAATTCTCTGTGAAATGCTCAGGCTACACAGAATATTAAGTTATTTTTTAATTTAAAAATTTCTTTATGCACCGGTTTTGGTCTCGAGCATTGGATTTTACATAGGCATACAAGTGCGATTGTTTATGAGTCAATATTTATGCGATGCGCGATAGAATTTCATTGGGTTATGAAGCTGAAGGGAGAGAATGTACGAGCAGCTGCTGCTATGATTAGTCGAGCGTGAACCCGACTACCGACATTAGTGAAATAGTTTAAGTAGGCAATTGTAATTAAAACCATTCTAGTATGTCGAATATCATCTGTCATAAATTTCGTGCTAAAGATTTAATTCATGGAAAAAAAGAGTGAAATGGGACCTTTGAAATTGGAATATCTTTGTACGATGTGTGCAAATACTAACATGACTTTGGTGAGTATAGTTTTCTGGATAGCAAAATATTTACTACCTTCAAGATAAAAAGCAAATGCAAAACACGAAAAAAAAGTAAATAATAGGAAAGTCAAATAGGTAAAAACAATAAATATTCACGCATTGCTGCAGCATCTTATTATTTAAACCCCGGATTCATATTTCTCACACGTACAGGTGAGCTTCTATCATTAATTCTTCACACGTTCTTCCCATAAGCATTCAGCATGAATGCAAAATTTCCTTTTTTTTCATATTCTTCATTGAAGAAAGAGAAATAGAAAATGCTAGAAAAAATTATTCTACCTGTTAGTATTTTTCTCCAAACATTTAAGCTGCAAATATAAAATGACATGGACAAAATAATCAGAGTATGTGCCGTTTAAAATGTACAATTAAAACTAGAACTGAGAATATTTCATTTAGTATGCAACGCGCTAAACTTAAATTGAAGTAATTTGAATAAAATGCTCCCGTATGACTAGCGAAATATTCGAAAGTACCGTAACCAACTCGGAGTTAATGCTTTAGATTATAAAGTTCTGAAAGCAGCACCAAATTTAATACAGGCTACAACTCAATGTTTTGAATATTTCTTTTTATCATTCATTTAAAATAAACAACTAACATTCGATCCACAGAAATATTGTACCTTTTTTGGATTCAACTTCCGCTTCAGAATTCTGGAACAATCACGATAAAAACCGTTCCCGTTTAAAGCTACCTGTATATCCTTGTTCACGTGTCGAATAAAGAGACGGCTTTATTCCTCCCTCGTAGATTGTCACCCTTCTGATTCGCAATCTGATTGCTACAGAATATTTTTTCGTGTCGTAATTCGTATGCATGGAATGCTTGCCAATCCCCTCTTTTTCTCATGACATCAATATGGGTGTAAATACTCCATAAAAAATTAAGATGTTATGGGTTTGTATACTCTTGCAGTTTGCATATCTCAGGGGTTGATAACAACGTGACAGAAAAAGGCCTTTATCACATGGAAAAACATATGCTAAACATCCAAAACGTGACTGTCGTGAATAACAATTCTCTACGCCGCGCCGTTGAGTATATTTTTAGGATAAGAAGATATGCTCCTCATCCACGGAAGCAAGATCAAAAGATTTGCCTTATATTTATTCGACAATATTTCAATACTCCTCTACTCGATCTTCCTGACATTTTTAATCTTATATTTTATATTTTCTACAAATTAATCTCTATTTTCAAGCACTTGTCTTTTGTTTAACGCCATGTCGAAAACAAATATTGGAATCTATTCCCTTGAAATACTTCCAATAAAGATACTTTTATTTTCTCCGCTAAATATAGATTTATTGAATATGGCTTGCTCTTTTCCTCGTTATGAGAAACTTTATACATGACATGCGTGTATTGAACTAATATTTTTGAATAAAGATAAAGATATCCTTACTAAAAAAAAAAGTGGTGTAACGAAATGTCCCGAAAATCTGACATACCTTGTTGTTACAAATCTGATTGACTTCTGAATGACTTGAAGTTGTAAGAAGGAAAACAAAATAATCGCGCACATGTTGGTTGCTGGTCTCATAAAATCCTTAAAATTTCATAAAATACTTAAAAATCCATAAAAATCTTTTAAAAATCAGAAAAATCTTTTGAAATTTCTTAAAATTATTGGAAATCTCATAAAATTCCATGAAATCCTAAAAAATTCCTCAAATTGATATTTTAAAAATCAGAAAAATCTCTTGAAATCCGTTAAAATTCGTGAAAATCTCTAACATTTCACAAAATTTTTTTAAAATGTTTTGTATTCACTTAAAATCACTTAAAAATCGTCAAAATTCCTTACAATTCATTAAAATCTCTTAAAATTATTAGAGACTTCTTAAAATTTCTCGAAATTCCACGACAACGTTTAAAATCTCTTTAAACCCTAGAAACCGTTTGAAATCTCTTAAAATTCCTCTAAATTTCACAAGATTCAATACCAATTATAATCCCTTAGAATTATTTAAAAAATCTCTTAAAATTGCATAAATTCCTTTAAAATTCCACGAAAAAATTGTTGTCACGAAATGTCCCGAAAATCTGACATACATTGATGTTTCAAATCTGATTGGCTTTTGAATGACTTGAAGTTGTAAGAAGGAAAAGAATATAATCGCGCGCGTAGTGCGCGTTTTGGCTTGCTAGTAGTTTAAAGAATCAATTAAATTTTAAATCTTGTTTTTTTGGCAGGCTAATCAAGTGTTTTCACCGTTGATAAATTGCCAAGTTTATTGATAGATTTAATGCTAAATTATACATCTTCATCTCATCACTTTCGGAGACTCCTGGTCTCTAGCGATGAAGGCATTAGGAAGTCAAATGAGATACGGCCACACGTTATGGAAATATCTTACGTTGCACTATTCTCGTATAAGATTTTCTGGTATCAATATTATTGCAAAATGACCAAAGTGCTGACTCGTAGGATTGATACTTCAGTGACTGCTTTTCTTGCAACTTTTTCTGTGTACCCACCACAATACCAGTTGTATTTTGCATATAAAAATGGACATAACTTGAAATAATAATAAATTTTAATCAAAATCAAATATTAAAACTGTAAATTAAAGGGAAAGAGATAGTGGATAAAGTAAACATGGCATTAACGAAGAGTAATAAACTGCACCGAATCTCGAGGTAAAATAGCCAGTTTTAATGTAAGCGAGTTACTCTGCTAGATAATTTAAAGAATCCGAAAAAATAACATACTACTTTTTATGATAGAGTCACCACTTGCGGAAAGGAAATAAACATTCCCTACGGTGGTAGAATTTTCATCATCCCTCGAGCAAAATATTACTCTTCTGCGTAATTGAATAAGCTTGCGAAATGCATTATGTACTGTATGAATACGAAACATGAAACTTTTATTTGGAGTTAAAATAATATCTACATCCTACACTCTTAATGTATACGCATCTTCATTTGTTTTGCGAGAATAAAGAACCTTCTTTGTGCAAGAAATATATTTTTCGAGCATGTCACCATAGCATAATAAAATATACTTAGTTCTTCCTTCATGATATATTAAAGCTTAATGGTAAACATACATAATTGCTCAAAAAATGTTATTCCACAAGATAATTGGTGCAAAGGTAAACACTGTTGGTGGGACAGTATTGATTCACTGAATTGCGGTTTGAGTGTCTGTTATTATAGAATAACAATGCTATGCTATTCATTTTCACTTACTTTTACTCATTTTTAATAAAGTATTTTAAAAATATAAAAGTGCTTTTGAAGTTTTTTTCGTTTAAACTAATAGAATAAATGCTTATCGTTCTATAAATAAAAGAAATATATATGTGTTTCTTTTATTTATAATAAAATAGCAATAGCTACACACAATGAGTGTAAATAGCTAAAACGTACAATGTGTTTAGCTATTTCTCGGAAATGAAACGTGAGAGAATTCGCATCCCAAATGTTTTTGGTACGATCACGTTCATCGTACATTTACGACTTAGAAATGAAATGCTATCCGTTGCTGAAGAAACGAATTTTCTCAAACTTTGGTTTCCTACAAAATACACCTCAATGTTACTATTTTACCTAAAGCCGGCAGGAGAGCACGTAGGAAACTTACTATCTGGATTATCGTGAACGTTTAACCAATAGACTCGACTCTCCTTGTCTATTTTCGATCAGAAACGTATAGCCAATCATTTGCTTTGACGATTACTTCATTCGGGAGAATTATGTGAGCTCTAAAAATACATCTATTGGAATTAAAATCGTTAATTCGAATATTTTAATACTTTCAGGTAGAAAACCCCGAATTTAGTAAGACGCTCATATATAATAAGTCTAAAGTAAAAGTATTAAATATCAGCAACGTCTACTCAAGAGAGTCGATTTTAACTTACATATTTCATCTTTTATGTCTTATCGAAATGGGTATTTCTATTTAAGTCAGACGCAATCAGTGGATGCGACATGCTTTAGTCAGACATTTTATGAAACCGTAGGATCGAGTAAAAAGTTTTCAAATATTATGCAACATATTTTTCGTCCGTATAATTTTTCAGTGAATAAAACATGCTTTTGTCAGACTGGATTTTTAACTTCGTATACATTTGTAAATGAAAACCTATATGTCCGTGCATTTAAAGTTCATACATGTACATTATTTTTATTGTACATTTATTAACTTTAATTCACAAAAGTATAGTTTTTTATGTACAAATGTATCTGAAATTACATGGAATGTGTAATTTTGTATGAAGTCATTTTCATATATATTTTACATGCATATAGATTTTTCTTACGGTGTAAAGAAAAAGGGTTTCATGATACTTCGTAAATTTTTCAAAGGCGACTAAAGCTTTCTATCTACGCTGCAGCTGCATCATGATTTATGAATGGTACATGGCGAGGAAAGGTCACATTTTGGACCCTTTAAATGCGTAATTAATGACCTTAGTAAAGAAGATATTTTCACCACTTTTCCATTCGTCTTCAAGATCCATACAAAAGTTCGGTTAGAATATCGCTTATCGCACTTTACCCCATTGGAGATCGTCTGGCGCCAGAGTCTGAACTCTGCGCGATTTGTCCTCGTGTGCGAATTTTCAGGATCGAGAAAAACATTCTTCACAGAAAAAAGTACTTCCTAGTAAGCTCGTCTTTCTTTCGGCTTTTAAGAGCGACCAAAAGTGGATTTTAGTTCCTCAAGACTTTCTTATATAAGCTCCCATGTTTGATGTACCAAAATTTTATTTTAAATGCAAACAATCTTCCACGAATCCTCACATCATGCTTATGATGTGAATTACTCGTCAACTCTCTTGTCATATGCAGAAGCGAAAAAGTAATGAAAGTTTTTGCAACAATCGTTTCAATTTCTTGTGATACAAATTCAAAGTCGTGAAGATTGTTTTTTCATGAAGAATGAAGTCATAAATTTATTGAATGCACCATTTGCGAATTGGGTTGAAGTTTCAGACGTCTACTCTGACGATTTTTTTTTACATTTATTGAAATAAAAAGCAAATAAAGTTTCAAAAGTACCCAAAATTTTTATTTATTTACTAGTAAAACTTTACCCTGTGTTTTCCGGGATTTTAAGAGATTTGATAGTATTTAAAGATTTACAGAAGATTTTAAGGGAATTTACGGAATTTCAAAGGATGAACAGACTAAAGGATTTAAAATAATTTCAAGGGATTCTAAGAGAATTTGATTGATTTTAGGGATTTAAAGGGATTTTTAAAAGAATTGAAAAGACTTATCAAAAGGTTTTTTTTTCAGATTTCACAAGATTTCAAGAGATTTTAATGAAATCCAAGGGTTTTAAAATGCTTTAAACGATTTTAAGATATTCACAGAAAAAAATCCTTGAACTCTCTTGAATTCTTTTGAAATCCATAAAAATTCCTTACAATCACTTGACGCCACTTGAAATCTCTCAAAATCCCTTGAAATCTATAGAAATCTCTCGAACATCCTTTTGATAACTCTTTCAAAGTATGTTAAAAACCCCTTCAAATCTTGTGAAAACTCTTGAAAATCCTTAAACTGTTTTGAACTCTGTTAAAAATCTTTTGAAGTTCCTTAAAATCAAATTAAATTCCTTAAAATATCTAGAAATTTCCTAAAATCACTAAAAGTCTCTATGAAATCCCTAGAAATTCCTTAAAGTCACTTGAAATCTCTTAAAATTCCGCGGGCAACGCTAGGTTGCTAGGTGCTAGTAAAGAAATAAAACTAAAAATAAAATGGTTTTAGGAACTTTTTTTGATTTCATAATCCAATAAATGTAAAAAAAGAATGTTCGTCAGAATAGACGTTTGAAACTTCAACCCAATCATTTGCGATGGAAATTTCTGGCTGCCCTATTCGCATTTTCTAATCTCCTTTTCTTTCTTCACTTGGCCACTCATAAAAGTTTTCAGCTCAAATCTCACTTTTAGCCAATATAACTTTTAGCCTGTTAACTTTTGAGAAACTTTTCACATCTTATTTAAAATTGCATAGGATTCCTAACTGTAGAAAATTTCCTTTTTATGTACTCGACTGGCCATTGTGATAAAGAATCTATCACAAATTAGAACTTTTATCTAGGTACTTTTGAGCTTTTACGTTACAAAAAAAAATGGTAAGAAAAGTCTAAAGAGTCTTTGTAGGCGGCTTGTTTCAATCACAGTAACCCTTTTTGGAAGCATTCGTCTCATTCATAGAAAAGCTGTGCTTGTTACTTGGTAAAATTGAAGCTTTGCCAAGTGCAGGTCACTCGTAAAGGGAATGTTCCTTGGTGAGAATTCTCAAAGTCTGCAGGACGTAAACTAGTATCTGTGATATACTTGCCAACTTCTGGATCGGACAAAAGCAGAATTCGAATGAGATTCTGCATTTTTTATACTATATATTTTAGTACCACTTTGAAATAAAGACGTTTGATTAGTTTAAAAAAATCCGTATGAGACTTTCTATACAATAAAGAGGGAACAGAACCGATCTTCATCAATTACATATAATAATCTTACTAATATCGTTCAAATATTATTTATTGTTCATTCAATGTTCTTCCTAGAATTGCCACCGGCTAAAATTATAAAATAATTTTTCTAGGCAATCTATTTAATTTCATTAAAAATCTTTACAAAAATCGAGTCACAAATTAAATGAGGCGTTTTATAGAGATTTCTTCTTCTATATAGCTTATACTAAAAAATTTTACTATGGAGAAAATGCGTCAACTCATCGTAACTTTCCGGCCATTGCTGTCAGAAATTGGCTATTAAAAAAGAACTTTTACTATTTTCATATAATATGAAAAGTTTACTTATACCTGAATTAGCTATACATTTGCTTCAGTAATTGTATAAATTTTCTTCTCCAAGATTGATGAACTTTCTCTCTTGAAAATTTTCAAAATAATGGGATACATTTATGTATTGAAGTTCATAACTTAAAGGGATTTAGTTTTTCTTCTGGAACATGAGAAGGGAAATTTCTATTTAAACATAATCTTATAATGATTCAGTGCCCCTTTGTAAAGTGATAATTAATTATTTGAGTTACACAAATCTGCATTTTTTCACACTTTCATTGGTGAACAATTAATTAAAACAGAACCCCTGAAACTATTTTAAAGAATGCAGAAATGCTTTTTATTTTCTGTAAACTCTGAAGTACTAACGATGAAACGATATAAATATGAAAACAGATGAATGTTGTGTTATATTTTCTTCGAGCGAGGTAAAGAACTTTATTTCCCACTATTCGGGGGAAATTAAGGATTTTATAACATACAATCTATGCAGATTTTTTATAATGATTGTAAGTATTGTTATTTTTACATATTCATACATGCTATTCAATTTCGTGTCATGTATGCTTCATCTACATGAATCCAAAGTAGTCTGTTCTTGCCAACCCAAATGATTGTAATTTCCGAGTCCTTGAAGCGATTATTCGACCGATAACTCGCAAAAATATGAGTATAAGCGAAGAAGAATGACATTTGGGTATACATAAGAAGACAAGTGTTTTCTTTCGATCGACCTCGTTTCTTTTACCCCTGTTCGACATTATTTCCACCCTCCTCACGTGCAAAACGTAACAACGGGCGAAAGATAAACTCACGTTATAGGGAAGGTACCAGAGCCAAATATGGCACAAGCATTTATTTCTTCTCTACCGAATAGAACACGAGATTTCATGAGTACTGTTTTTATTGAAAACTTACCTTAAGTTCTGCTGATTTATTTTTGATGCTACCACTGAGTTTTATTTTCATGAAAGCGAGTCGCCAATGATTATCCTTTCTAATCAAAGTTTCAGAAACGCAAGAAAGAACAATAAATTAACAATCTGATGATAATAGGTTTATTATTTAATCCATAAAAGGAGGAACTGGTAAACAAGCCCTCTTGTTTACTGGATAGTCCCCAGTGACGCACTGAATAATTAAGTTATTAGAATCTTAAAGCTTTTTGATTTATTATGTATATCAAGATAAAAATAGAAAATTGCACGATAAGAGTGGACACCTTTATTAATTCTTCTCTCTACGTAAAAGGCTTCCTTTATAAGATTCAAGACTCTAATTATGAACTTAATTTTACAGAAGCTCAGGAAACTTAAATTAGTACAGTCTAATATATTCTAGAGCTTTAATCTCGTTTATTAGTCACCTTTCTAGACAACTTTTATATCATTCTTTCAGTGAGAAATATTTAATATTTAATATTTGAGCGTTCGAAAATTTCTAGTAATATTACTTTAAATCTTTTGAAACTCGATGAAATCTCTTGAAATTACTTAAAATTTATCAAGAATCCCCGGAAATTATTTAAAATCCTTCGAAATCCTTGGAAATTTTCTAAAATCTATTAAACAAACCATGAAAGCTATGTAATATGACAGAATTAATACATTATTATTATTAATTATTAAAAAAAAATGATAATTCTATCTTTAAAAACTGATGTTACCAATATATCGAACACATTGTTGTCGAAAACCTAATTGGTGGAGTTTTGAAAATTACGCTAATTTCTGTGAATGTATCGAATTTGAAAATTATCTTCAGATTATTTTCGTTGTCAAAACAATTGTTGTCAAAAAGATTAAAAAGAATTTTACAGAATGTAATTGAAATTTTAGAAATATGAAAAGATTTCACGGTATTTGAAGGAATTTTATGAAATTTATTGTGACTTAGAAATTTTAAGGGATTTTATCAGTTATTGGGGTTTTACAGAACTTAAAGAAATTTAATGAATCTAAAATTCCGGAAATCTTAGAAAAAAAAATCACAAAATGTGGAGTAATATTTCCCAAGAGTGTTTTACGAATTTTTTTTTACCACATGTTTGAAGAAACTCCGGAAAGTTTGCGGAAATTAGCATCCCAAAAATTTTAGGGAAAACTCCCGAAGAAATTTTGATCAGGTTACATCTTTTCGTCTCCAGAAAATAGTCGATTATTAGGCAATAAGAGATCCCATAAGCCCGAGGCTGTGCGAGAACTGCGTCGAGAAAAGATAACGCGTCGCTCGATCAAACTGTCTTGCATTTTAATCGAAAAGAAAAACGAATATGGTAGATAACTCCTGAAGCATGAGAGAATTTCTTGGTTATGCATATTTTTCCGCGAGAAATTTGTCATCTTACGCGACAAATTCTAATCTCGAAACGATAAAATTTAAACTTCTTTTAAAGTTCAGTTTTATGATATTTTATTACATTAATACCACATGATGGTTTTCCATTAAAAATGTTACATAATTTAATTTCGTAAACTAAATTTCGTAAACCAAATTACCAAAAGGTTATGAAAGGTTGTTATGGTATTTACGGAAAAAATGTTAAGCATCAAATCCATAGTGGCTAATCATTGTTAAAGGTGGCCAATCACTGTAACCATTATCCTAGGTAGTAATTTGAATTCGACAGGTCTCTGTTAATATGGAATTTAATTTGAATTGCTTTTAAATTAGGACCGCAGACAAAAAGTCGATATGATCGATATATATTTGATCGACGAACCGTGTTAGTTTAACGAAAATCCAATTGTTCGCGCTCCGAGTGAAGAGCACCCAATCGGAAAAACTTCAGGATGAGTTTGAATGTGAACGATCGCTTATTAGGTTCAAATAAATCTCAGGGAAAAAAGAGTTTTCGTTTCAGTGTAAATTTGTTCGACATTTTATGCACTTATCTTTACCATTTAAGTAGCTCATATGCTGCAAACTTGAAACTTGATAATTCATGTTTAGAAGACTAAAGCCACCTGAACTCTCATTTTCACTGACGCCTTTTTATATTTCGATATTCCAACAGCTATTTTCAATATTATTAGTCTAACTATACTCATATTGACTTCGTTAAAACATTTAAAGTGGTCAAAGGTATTTACTTTGGCTGATGCAGGGATTTTCCTAAATTCCCTCGTTCGTTTCCAACTACACTTTTTTTCCGTGTGGAATCATTAAACTGAGATAAGAAAACTGAAGGAGATATACGAGAGGGATTATATGAAATATACGTGAGTAATGTAGCTAAAAGGGGACTTAGAAATTTATGTAATGATATACTTCAGTAAAACGAATAACCATTAAGAGTTACATAAGATACTTAAAGTATAGAATATCTTTTTAATTCATAATCATTTCTTGAGCTTTGAAATTCAATTTAATGTTATTGTATTCAATTATTATTCTGGAACATTACCAGAGGGGCGATTATGTAACTTTTTATTTCCACTTTCACTTTCACTTTTTGGTTTTTCACTTTTTAATTTTCACTTTTTCCAAATACACGTCAATTTTGACGTTTTAAACGTCACTGATGGATTGTAAGCAGTTCGCGTAATTATTTCTTATTCGTTGTGTTTCAAGTTTTCAAGTTTTTCACGAAAACAACGAATAAGAAAAGTTACATAACCGCCCCCAGTAAAACAATGCTGAAGAGAAGATTAAATCCGGAATGTGAAGAAATCTAATCAGATTCACACTCACCTATCACTTGTAAAAAAATTGGAATGTAATGTGTAGAACAGTAAAACCTTGCATGTCGCGACAAAAAGGAATTGAATTCGCATGCTCATTCGGCGTGCAGAAACATCGAAAGCGATATTCAAGATCCAACGGTTAAACGATTTTCTTTTGTTGTTTGTCTCGGGTAATCCAATAAACGATACAATGAATACAATATCTACCTACAACTTGAGATTTTTGTGGAATAATGCACCGAAAAGCTGAATTATAAATTCAATTATCTGCCAATGAGGTAAAACTCTTTATGAAAAGCTTCAATTTGTTCAATTTAAAAAAGACCTGTGTTTTGAATTTCAAAAAATTCTACTCGCAGCTTGAATTAAAATCGAATTTCTAACAACTGCAATGGTTTGCAAACGAGTTTCAGAGAGGGTTGAAGTCACGAGTTTAATTTCAAATTAATATCCTACTTCTCCTTGAATTACCTCTCCACCATGAAATTTTTTGCTACTCTCTCTCTAATGGCTTTACACTGCTTTAGTATCGACCCTAAATAAAGAACGGCTTCAGTAACAATAGTTATTTGCTTTCGTAATGATGCTTTTCCATATTCGCCTTTTTTCATCATATGAACCGACTTTTTTTCTGTAAAATACATTATATTTCAAATCTCTGATGGACTAAAGTGTACTTGAAAAATATTTTCTGAACTCTCAATGTATTTTTTTACGAGTAACAGTTTTTTAACAAGTTTAGTCATGAGATTCATTTTAATTTCAGTTCATCAAAGATTGATTTATTTGTCAGGTTTCACAGTCTTTTCGTGAAAAAAAAATCACCCTACCCTACGCCTGTTTTTTGACAGTTGCTTAAAGTTCTATAATTTTTATAATATTTAATTGAAAAGTTTTTCTCAAAAATAGTACCAAAACTAATAAAATTCTGCGTCTAATAAGCCAAAGGGGAAGTTAAAATCTCTATTTTATAAAAAGATATTGCCAAAAAACC
>JAUESH010000024.1:1626055-1637908 GCA_032275165.1 Synergus magnus | reverse complement strand
ATCAATTGACGAATCACTGCCAATCCCCATGAATCCATTTTCACTCACTTATTTGTTTATAACAAATTCAATAAATTCGATTTATTTCTCGAAACCCGGTACTCTTTAAAAAAATGGCTTCTGAATATCAATTTGTTCACGGACACATTTTTAGCCGAACTTTGCACGTATTTCACAATAATTCAACACCATCACTCAACGCAAACATAAATGTTAAAACTCTCTCTCTATTGTCAGAATGTCTGGAGAATCAATACTAAATAATAAGACTTTGCCAAGGTTTTTACATATTTTCACTAATGATCTTTTGATTTTCTTTGAAATATGACGTAAGTCTCCGACATAATTAATGTCTAGGAAGATGACAAACTCGATAATAATGGCGTCCTCATTAAAGTTGAGTTTAGAATTGTGGCTGGTTCGAAAGATATTGTTCGTCAAAAATGAAATTTAAAAAATTGTAGAAAAAACTTGCTGAAACCTTTGTGAAATGTATATATAATCTTGTTAAAGATGAAATAATTACACCATTGGTTTATGCTGCTTTTGGGTAATGCTCAGTTGCACATTATCACGAGAAAACATCATACCCATTTTTCAGATCCCAAAGCTCAGAATCTGGAGGTTGGGTCTAGATAAAAATAGGAAACAGATGAAAGCTTCTGTTTTTTTATTCTCGTTTTAATTCCACTTTTTTCCCTTCATTAACCCAAGAAAAGAAATTTTTTATCATACGAAAAAAATTATAAAAATTGGTACACTGTATAAAGGAACGGATTGCATCAATAAAATATTCCATGTTTTTCATTTCACTGTGTAGTGCTTTTTACATTCTCATCTCTTTCTTTTTTGTGATGTTTCTTTGGAGTGTAAAACTCATTCAAGTTCCTGTCACCATTCGCCTTGCGATTGCCACTCTTTTCCCTGACTTCCTTGCAATATCGTATTTTCATCGAGTAAGTGAGCACGATTTCCTTCTTCGCCACTTTATTTTGTTGCAGTGTTTACCAGTGTACATACAGGTGAGTGCAGCTTTGCAAAATCGAGCCATCTACCCACAGGGTGCCAAAGCCACTTTCAGTGAACGCGAAATAAACGTTGAACTAGGTGCTGGTATTGTTTTATTTATCTCATGAAGAAATACGAATTTAAAATTGGCATTGAAAATCAGATTCCCCCACCTGAGATTTATGACAAAAATTTTTCATTCCGCTGTTTTATGAATGAAATTAAGAAATCCGAAATTCACCGAAAATTGAATTAATTTACAACTGCTTACAACTCCCATAATTTTTTATTATTTATTACTCTCCAAATATCAAATACAAGTCGAGAGGACCGTTCATAATCATTTAATAAATTAAAAATCACGTGTAAGTTGAGCTTTAGAGTGATGTCTTTTTTTTTGACTTGAGCGCACTAAACGCAAAAACGAGAATTTTTTTGTACTTCAAAGAGAATATTATTTCCGGGAAAATATCGCTTTCAAAATCAGAAATGAAAATGTTTTTATAACCAATCCACTCACTTCTATTTTCTCTGAAACCTTTGGACATTTAGTTGGTTCTTGAAATTCTCACGCAAATGTACACGTGCACTCAAATAAAGAAAAAATAATTTAAAAGCAGGTCATGTTATATAACAACATAATAACCTGTATTTTTGATTCAGAAAGCTTATTTCATAACAAGTAATAATTCTGAAATAAAAAGAGATTTGTCAGCAGGCATTTATTTATAGAGACATTTAAATGTGATTGAAATAGCGATTGAGAATTCCATTCGAGAAAAGGGGAAGTAATTTGATTGAATAGGAATTCCTTTGACGTAACAAGGATCGTTTGGCTTCTTTTTTCTCAATTTACGTAACTTCTTTTCAATCAAAGTGATTTGTCGGTCCGAAATTATTCGTCCTAAAAATCAAATTATAGAAACTTTAAATTGAGAAAATGGTTGAACTTTTGTTTCGAATAAAGTTCATTGAAATGCATCCATCAGTATTTTTGATATTGTATCAAACTTTTCAAAAAATTGGATTTGAAAATACATTTCTGAAGCGTCCTTGCCTCCAATGTATAGAGCAGGGAAATTTTACGGGAGCTTCACACGCCTCTAGATTTATGGTGACAGGGTTAGCTTTGGAAGGTTGCTTTCTTCTTCTTCAGAGTCGACGACTTGCCCATCCAATCACAGCCTTGATTCATTTATCTTCGAATTCTCGTCGATTTACCATTTTCAAAAACACATTAAATGGCAGAACTTCGAATGTTCACGCAGTTCTGCTTCGTAATCGCCATTGGCGTAAACACACATTAGAAGAAAATCAGTACAAAGAAAAGAGCATATTAAACTCGATATTAAACTGCATATTATAATATCTTGTTATTAAACTATGAGATGACTATTTAGATTTTTAGATATAAAATCTAGATATTAAAATTTAATATCCAGTTATTCAAATATATGATCCAAATATTGTAACATAAATTAATAACTTTTCTCCGAGAATTTTTCATTGTACATTAAGTCATTTAATCTCTTCATAATAAAGTGAATTCCTAAAATAAATCCATAAGATAAGGCAAAAATTTGTCAGCAATGTGCGTGATTTTTTGGCCCATCCCACTAAATATTAATAAGAGTATTCTTCTTTGGTTCCGAAACCTTTTTTTTTGGAGTTACATTGGAAATATTAACTTCTCAAATATTGATATTGTATCTGCTTCTACAAATGATTTTACAATAATTTCATTTTCTTAAAAGATAGAATGCTCAACTTTTTAAATTTCTCTGATTAAAAACGCAGAAATCTCACAATAAATTAAGTAAGTATTTAATTAAGTGGAAAGCAAATTTTTATAATTCACTTATATAAGAGAACTTGAGGAAAAGAGCCTGAAGCTTTCTAAAGTAGAATCTTTTTCCCGTAAGAGTTGATAATATTTATTCAAAAAGTTGCAGATGATTCACTTTTATAAAACTTTTATAACGTTTATGAATGTTATATAGCTACCAGCTTGTTATTTTTCTGGATTATAAAAGATCTAAAGAGTGCGATGCGTGCATTTAATTCAAATCCGGAATTTTCCATATCAAAATAATGTTATAAATTGGATCGTTACTGTATGTCAACATAAATACAGAATTGTCTGTATACCAAAAGGATTGAAATAAATACATGAAGAGAGCGGTTGCTTCTAGGAGAGACTGTAAAGCTTTAGCTTCTATTCTGTCTCTGTAAGCTGAGAATTTATGGGACAAAAGTTAGAATTTGCAAACTGTGTAAATAATTGCCAATTGTGATTCTTGACACGGATGGTTGTCTTGGGTGAAGCCTCTTACGTTTCTAGAGGTTTATTTATTTCAGATTCCTGCACTTTTTGTTCGTTCGTAATATTCGTATTTATAAAAAATTGTTTCAAACCTGCTCTCTAAATTTGAATCAGCGAAATTTCATTGGTGTTTGAATGACTTGAAGTTGTAAGAAGTTAAATAAATAAATGTGCACGTAACGCACGTGTTGGTTTTCTAGTATGTAGAAAATCCTGATTTGAATCTTTGACTTCAATCTACAAATTCTTCACCAATTTAAAAATTCATAAACTCTTGAAAGTCGAGACATCTTCTTTAATATTCATTTAAATCTGACATCTCTCTCTCTTTCTCTCATTATCCTTCGTATTAAATATGCTTTTCGTGTGGTACTATGTCTCGTATTACGAGGGCATTAAAACAACTTGCGGTACAGAGTTCTAGGAATTAAGCTGCATTGCTGAAGGCTTTTTGTCGCCGAACTGGGTCGCTGGCTTTTTCATACACTCTATCTACATGTGTAGAGCGATTGAGTAAATCGAAGGATAAAAAAAATATGAAGAACTTTTGTCGCACTCGCAAAATTAAAATCGGCACAATCGCGAGATCATTTACTGGAAAAGTAAAAATGCTTATTTGAGTTTTCCCTCGAAGTATTATAAATAACATTCGTGAAGTCCTGAACAATTGTTTTACTAATTGTATACTATCGGAAGACAAATAAGGCCGCAAACCGATGCGTGACAAACAAATCGATAGGGGAGAAATTCAGTGTTTGTATCTCTATTCGGTGACAATTATTGGTACAAGGCATTGTTTCACGAAGACGACGTCCTTGACGTTACATACAGCAATTATCGTTGATTACTGAAGTCTGTTGAATCGTTCATTCAAATCTCCCGCACCTTTACCGAGAGGCCTATCATCAATTTAAGGTCATATCTAAACGTCAAGATATCCAAATGTAGAGGATATAAAAACAGTATTGATATTCATGACTTACTTTTCTGCATTTTCTTTGATTTATTAAAACTCTTTATCATGCCAAGAGTTGCTATTTCGCGAACGAAAGAGGGTCAGACTTAATATTGCATTACGGAAAAGTGCGCACAGAATTGTTAAAAGCTGTCACGCGTAACTTTTACTGTAGTTTTATGCTTTCGTCTTCATTGTACGTTGGCTTTTTTCTAACTTTGAATAGCTTATAGCATTCTTCCTTAATGCACGACACTTTTACTGTCTTTACATGGTGAAATGGAATACGGACCATTACTATATATTTAAGGGTGCCCTTTTCTTCTTCTCAAAGTATAAATACCATCTTGGAATTTCAAAAAATAACGTTAAAAAAGATTCTCACATATTTTCTGAAAACACTAGAAAGCTTTACAGGTTTATAACGACTTGTGAACCTCCTTTGTATCATGAGCACTCTAATAATAAAAGTGAAATTAAACGTCTTAAAACAGAAAAATACTTTTTTTCTCAGGAGTTCGCAAAAATAGGAAGCACGATTTTCTCAATGAGCTGTAGTCTTTAGTCAGTCTAAAATAATCGATAAGATTCAAGCATAAATTATCCAGTTCTTCTTCGTTTCGAATAACTTCAGTTTCTTGAACAAAAGTCCCAGTGAAAGTTTAAAATTAAGAAATTCTCTAATTTTAATTAAATTGCTCGAGCATCTCATGATTAATCTTCTTTATTCAAAGTGCAGAACAATGCTCTTCACTACAGGAGTTAGTATTTTATTTATGAGGTGCGATGCAATCCAACTCGCGTGATGTTTGCCTTAGTAACTTACTGGCTGACTAAAACCATCCTTGACTACTGGATAATATCTATGCATCGTTTTCGACGAAGAGTGTATTACTGTACTCTGTATTTCCTTTATAATTTTATAGCCTTGGCTTTTATATTTCCTTTCCAGCAAACCAACAATATAAGTTTAAAAATTTATGATCTCATAAAATAGAACTATGAATATTTCTCTGAATGATCTTTATGAGTGTAGATCTTGCTTCTTTATTAGTATCATTTCTCTTGATTCTGTAGATGCTATATGACAAATATTTGTTTTTTAAATCTAAGGCTATAATTTAAGGTTGTTTTAGGAACCAATTTCAGACTGTAATGACATCTGACAAGACCAGTCAACACTTCATATGACCTTAACTGCTTAACTCTGTGCGGAGTTTCAGAGAGTGTTAGCTTCGACCTATAGTAAATGGAAAGCATTGCATTCTCAGTTGATTGAAGTTGATATAGGAGTTTCATAGATTACATCCCTATAAGTTCTAAACGTTTCGAGACTTTATGAATTGAAGATATTATCAATTCTGTATACTTGTAAGTATTCAGCTTATTGAATATTGAACGACTGCTAATCGTCAATATTATATATATTAAGGAATAAATTGAATGAACTGCTTCCACTTAGATTTTCTTTCACTTTGTAGTTTAAAAAAGTTTAAAAAATCGTATACAATCTGTTCTCAATCTCAGAGTTTTTTAAGGGCTCATTAATTATTTATTACCAGATTTCTTTGCAGCTTAGCTATTAATGTCGCGCATTCTTTGTTTAGAGGATGGTCTTTTCCAGTAATTGGATTACATTTTACGACGAGTGTGCCTAGATAAATCCAACCATAACTCTTTTTATGAGATAAAAGTAGCAGAAGACTGAAAGAAAATCAATTTCAGGGTTCTATAGGATAATTAAATTTATAAGAGACACTTATTGTCTGTAAGAGAAATAAGATTTTTCCCTTGAAGAATGTCTTTCGATAAATTTTGATTGTATCATATATGTGTAGAATATTTTTTTTTTCAATTCACTTATCCCTTTTCGTGACTCGATACTGCTTGGAGAGATGTTCTTTTCAAAGGGCAACATTGACAGATGAGCAGATCAAAGATTGACTTAAGAAATCAAATTAAATTACTGAAGAAATGAGTTCATTTCTTTTCTCTATTCTTTGGGATATTTGATGATTTGTTAACTAACGGAATAACGTTTCATGAAAGAAAAACTTTATATTGAAATTAGGTTGGCTAAGATATTTGAAGTCATAAATTATTCATTGTTCTTTTAATATCAATTTTAATACGATTTGCATTAACATAGATGATTAATATAGCTATAATCGAATAAGAGGATTAATAATGTTGAACTTCATTGGCATATGAGCATTACGTAAATGGATTAATTTCGAATAGCTTAGCAAAAGGTAATTGATACCGAAATTGGAATATTATTGGATTCTAATAATAATATAACTTCCCAATCGGTCATCGTTTATAGTATAAAACGGTTTATCTCTTTATCCCAATTTATAAGCTACGTCTACTAACTTTCAATACGTGTAACTTAACCACATACCATTATCTCAAAGCTCAAGTGCATTATCTCTCTGGATCCATTTTACGTTAGAGCTTAATTGTATTTAGGGATTGTAAATTGTATATTCAAAAGAATGAAGTGATTTTCCCATATTTGTTAAATAATTCTTCTGCAAGTGTGACCAGTTATTTTCCATTAAATATTGAATATCAGGTATGTAAAATAAATTCTTAAAGAAGATTTTTCATGTACTCTTTATGACTGCTACAAATGCTTTCGTACGTTTTCCAGGGTATTTCATAGCTGCGGATATCTTTCTTTGTCAATACATTTTCCTTTCCGACTGTCTCCTCTGTGGCTTTATCAGAATAGAAATTATTGGCTCCCGAGATATAGTCTGCAATATTGAAAATTCAAGCGTAATCGCTTTTATTTTTCTAAAGATAGCTAATAAGCGATCCGAAGCTAGTTGTTTCTTCATTCTGAATTGGCTCTTGATCGAACATTTCTTATTTGATAATCATATATTTTTACCCTCTGAGACTGCAAAAATGGTTATCCTATCTTAAAAAAGTGGTGTAACGAAATGTCTCGAAAATCTCGCATACAATGTTGTTGCAAACCTGCTCTCTAAATTTGAATCAGCGAAATTTCATTGGTTTTTGAATGACTTGAAGTTATAAAAAGTAAAATAAATAATCGTGCGCGTAGTGCGCGTGTTGGTTTGCTAGTATGTATACAATAGTAGATTGTGCAATAAGTCACTTTGCGCTCTTGCAAAATAGACGTTCAAAGTAGCATTTCTTACGCACGCGTACAAAAAAAAGTTGTATAATATTAAAATTTTTTTTAGTAAACTATAAAGCAAAAGACAAAGTCAATGTAGAACTAGGTATTAAATTAAATTTACAAATAATTGAAATTGAACAGTTAAAATGAACAATTTTAAGACGTAAGGGACACTAGAATGCATTTTATGACACGAACGGAAATTTTAGGAATAGAAGTAAGGGCATTAAAAGATGAGCGACGAGGGTAGAGCATTCAAAGAGTCCTAAAGGTCCCTAGGCACCTCGTAAGCAGTAAACCTCTCTAATCCGTAGACAGCTTATACAACCTTCGCTTACTCAACACATTCTCTTTTTCCACATTTCACGCCAGCTTCTTCTCAGGTGGCAAAATTATAATCATCTCAGCGAACAAAAGTTCCTAGCAAAACGACCCCTATTTATATCGCAAATATAACATGCTCATGTCATCCTCAGTAGAAAATAATATCTAGAGAAAAAACACGCTGTCAAATTGTTATGCATATTTAAAATTGTGAAACAACCTAAAAGTACAGAATTTTAAGTCGAAAGTGCTTGAAAATATATCAGACATGCTTTAGTTGGCTCGTTCTTGCCAGCCGAATGAGATTTAGGTATCACACATAATCCCACTATGTAAATAGAAGAATCTCGCCACGTCTGTGCAATATTTTCAGCAGCATATCATGCAAATACGGATGCAATATTACGTCACGCTATTACGCCTCGCTCGGCGACGATGGAAAAATAATATTATTATAGGGTGTATAGTAGCGATTACAATGCATCAATGTCTACATCAATGACAATAACTAGTCAAATAGGATTTTTCAAAGTAATGAAAAATTTTTACTTTCTTTTATAGGCGATGGAAACGTGAGCTTTGAGGAGTTTGTAGAAATTGTCAGCAATATAGGAGGAGCGAGTGCAGCAGCACCTACTGATCAACATCAGGAAGAACAGGAACTTAGAGATGCCTTTCGGGTAAGTTTAATGCTTTAATTTCTAATTAAAAACTTTATTTCAAAATTTATTCAGTGAGAAAATTTACGCAATTATAACCAATAACTGAATAAATGAACTTTATGTGAAGCAGCAGTAACTTTGATCAAGAGTTGGAATATCTTCTATTTTATTTTCTTAAGGGAAAGTTTCCATTCTTCATTGAATATAGAATCTTCAAGCCATTACTTAATTGGCTTAATATTTTAACACTATCATTTTTGCCCCATTCATTTGGAATTTTTCATTGTCTCTCATTCTCTCATCCTGCCATTGCCTTATCTTTGATATAAGAAATCCGTCCATTCATTTCCCTGTTCATTTCTCCCCTTTTCCATCTCTGAATACTTTTTCAGGCGTGCAAGCTTCGCGTTAAGATAACCAGCTCGAACAATCTTTCTTTCTTCCTGGACTTGCTTCTTCTCTTCTTCCCCTGCACGTTTCTAAATACAATGTGAAAATATGTCGAAAAGAACATATGTCGATGTTGTGTTTTTCAAGTTTTTATAGAATTACAACTACCCATGTTTGCGAAAAAATCCAGAATGTTGAATGAAGAACTTTAAGGAGTTAAGGCTTCGGCGAAAAGAATAAGAAAATCTTTTGCAAAAGCTTCGCTGAGATCTCTAAGCCATTTGGTAACCCTGGATGCGAGTTGTATTTCTCTTTACCTTTTACCTTTTTTCTTTTTCCGGTTTTCCCACTTTACACTTAAATCCGGAGGTTTGCGAGATAAATTTCTTAAAACGCTGCATCTATTCCGACAATAAGTCTTTTTGATAAAACTCTCAACGAAACAATTGCAAAAGTACTATCAAAAGACGAAATAAAAATTCTAAATTTATGTTCAATCTAACCGAACTTTCATTAGAATATATTAAAATAAGGATAATAATCATTTAATCTGATTGAAATTAATGTTTTGCGATCAATGCAATTTCTACTTAAAATTCAATAGCAGTATTTTATGAGATTTGAATGAAACTGAAGTTTGCAACGTTTACGATAAACGAAAATGAAAATTTTTTCTTTTTTATAAAATTTACAAAATCCAAAATTTTCTGCTGAAAAGTAGTTGTATAAAGTAGTTGCATAAAACTACTTTCCATCAGAAAATTTTGGATCTTGTATGTTTTAGAAACAAAAATTTTTTCATTTTCGTTTATTCTAAACGTTGCAATCTTCACCCTCTTGAGATTTGAAAGGTTTCTACAGATTTCAAGCGATTTTTAATGATTTTAAGGGATTTTGAAAATTTTCGTGGAATTTTATGAAGGGGCTTCAAAAGATTTTTATGATTATTAAATGATCTCGTGGAATTTTAAAGGTTTTCATGGAATTTTAAGAGATTTCATCGAAATCGATATGCCTTACCATAAATAAATTTTCTACTTAAAATATGTATGTAAAATATGTATATATTCCCCAAAGCGAAGCAGTTTATTCAATCTATTTAATTTATTCATTAGTTTAGAAAATGCGGCACTTTAAGAGATCGTTTCCAATATCGAATAATTGAAGCAAAAAACAATATTTGCGAAGTATTAATTTCTCGGCGTTTAGAAAGAATCTTCCTCTAAATTTACCAAGCAAAGAGTACAATATGAAATCGAGATAACGCTTTGCCTTGTAAAAATTCAATCAGAGTTCTTATAAATTTTTTTGTGTGTTTCTGCTTCTGATTCTTTTTCAGCGGTTTGGTGTAGCAATAAATCATACTTGTTCATATTGAAGATCAGTTAGCGTTGTGCATTTGTAGTTCTACTCTGCGAAGCAAGTAATTCACAGCGAGGTAACTGAATGTTTGCCTCTTTTCTTTCCTTTGTACCAACTGAAAGAGCTCATTGGACTAGTAGTTGTCTTGAAAGAAGCTGGAAAAATTACCCAAGTACTCTCTGGGGAAAAACGTTTCTTATTCAACCCCTTTCTTCCCCCCTTTTTTATTTTTTTTATGTACATGTCGTCTACCCTCGTACGATCTTCATGGTCACCTCGAGACTGAACAAATAGGATTTTCTTTTCGCCTCTTTGGTGGTTCGGTGAACCTCACGATTATGGCACTCTCGAAAACAGAACGCGTTCCATGTAATTACGACATGAACTGAAAGTCCCTTTCCGTCCGTTTTTCGTGTATACTTTTTCTGTAAAAGATTGTATTTTACTTGAAAGTAGAAATAACATCAGTGTTAATTTCAGTTATTAAATTTTGTTGTGAAAGCAATTAATATAATAATTTTCGAGAAAACGCGACATATGGTAAATTTGCATTTTTATTACTCTAGAATATTTCGTTTATCAGAAATGTAAAATGGCAAATTTTCCCTCGAGAATAGAGAAAAGACATTCCTCTATTGGCA
Organism: Synergus magnus; assembly: GCA_032275165.1. NCBI lineage: Eukaryota > Metazoa > Arthropoda > Insecta > Hymenoptera > Cynipidae > Synergus > Synergus magnus. Next base: position 1,627,089 of record JAUESH010000024.1, on the reverse strand, counting down.
GAAGATTGACATATCCTGGATTGCTGTCTCTTGAAAAAGGCAAAGGTTGGAGAAAGCAAATCAAGAAGAAAAATACTCTCAATCGAATAAACATTGAAAATGTCTGAAATTTTTGTCATATTACATAGCTTTCTATAGTTTATTAAACATATTTTAGAAGATTTCCAAGGATTTCGTAGGATTATAACGAATTTCCAGGTATTCTATGAGATTTTAGGATGTTTGAAGAAGTTTTTACAATTTTTAAAGGTACAACTTCCATTATCTGATAAATTTAATTTACTGGTAAAGTATAATTTGTATTTGTAAACGAATATGTCTGACTAGCACATCTTTCTCTACTTAAATTTCAGGTACAAACTGTTCAATTTCTAAAGTTTCTCATGATATCAAAAGTTTCAAGAAGAGTTAGACAATGTAGTTTTCATGTGAGATTAAGACAAATAATTTTATACACAGAAAAGTCTTACGTAGACGCTCTCTCTAATTCAAACTATGAATATCAGTCTGCGATAAAGTGGATATGTCGTTTAGTTACTTAACTTTGGATAGAAATGCTAATTAAATGAGCAAGTTGTCTCCTTCAGGTCACTGAAAGAGTTAATATAAATTCAAATTTGACCTAGAAAGACCGTCAATGAAACACAAAAGGTAATAAAAATACCCTCTTATTCAATTACTTTCTCCGGTATTCCTTTGACGAAAAGTTCAATTGCCTTTTCCCATCGACTTCCTTCATTTGACTGTAGCTTTGGCTTTTTTTCGTCTTCTAAAAACGAATAACTCCATAAAATATTTATTTCTTTAAAAAGCGAAACATCATACTACATTTTCATATACTCAAACTCCTTCAAGAGGAATGGAAACAGCTCACTTTTCCCTCACGTAAAATTTCATACTATAAGATTGTCAATTTTCTTTCGCCTATAAATTTACATAAAAAACCACATCCATAATACTATAAAAGCAAAAAAAAAGTCTTAGTTATACATCTAACACGAACCAAACATTTTTGATAAGAATTTTCTAATGTC
>JAUESH010000024.1:1606406-1618234 GCA_032275165.1 Synergus magnus | reverse complement strand
TTTCTGATTTTTAAAAGATTTTATAGAATTTTAAGGATTTCATGGAATTTAATGAGATTTCTAATAATTTTAATAGAGGAATTTTAAAGAGATTTTAAAATGTTTTAAATGATGTGGAATTTCGAAGAATTTTAAGAGAATTTAAGAAATTTAAGTGATTTTAAAAAGATTTTGTGAAATTTTAAAGGATCTCATAGAATTTGATGAGATTTTTTATAATTTTAATGGATTTTAAAGGATATAAAGGGATTTTATATTATTGTAGTATTTTAAAGAATGTCACGAAATTTCTAGGAAATTTAAGAAATTTTCACGAGATTTAACGGATTTCAAGAGATTTTGATGGGTTTTAAAATATTTTATGGGATTTAAGGGATTTTAAAGTTTCTCAGGTAATTTTATTGAGGGATATCGAAAGAATTTCTGTACATATATGATTTTTAATAGATTTTGTAGAATTTAAAAGATTTTCGTAGGTTGTCATAAAATTTTAAGGAATTTTTAGAGATTTTTGCGAATTTTAACTTGGATTTCAAGAGATTCATGAGTTTAATGGTTTTTCTGAATTTTTAAGGGATTTCAAGAGGTTTCTGGGTGTTTTAAGAAATATTAACGAATTATAATGAGTGATTTCGAAGGTTTTCATGAAATCTTAGCACTGGATCTGATTTTCTATTTTCTACGGGAACGGCGTCTCGTAAAACGTGTCGAAAACCCTTTCACGAAGCCAGTGAGACAGAAAGTAAGGAACATAAGGCTCTGTACTTTTTCTCAACACCTACAGCTTCACCTTCCCGTTGAGTTAGGAAAACGTTCTTTAAACGACAGCTCGTAAAAAAATCGATCACCACTTACTTATATGTGGTACACCGCTGCTTTCAGACATAAAGGACATTAAACTAGAGTCGACAATTTAGTGCGGAAACGAAGTCGCGACACCAAATGTTCCATATGTGCTGTATATCCGGCTTACTTCAAATACTCTTTCAACGAAATATCTAAAATTTCGATATAAGACTGAAATTTATCGGTTTTTCATTAATTTTTTATGTGATAGAGGAATCGAAATTATCAAGATTAAGATACAAGATATTTACGGATTCTACTGTAAAATTCTGTCCTTCTTATTTAAAATTTGTATCTATAATTCCACGAAATCTATTTAAAAAATTTAAATTTTTAAAATTAAAATAAAAAATTTTTAGACCCCTTAAAATCCTTTGAAACTCTTTGTAATCACAAAAAATGCCTAATTATTTGAATAATTATCTTGAAATTGTTAAGACAGACGCGAAACAGTGCCTTTTTGATAAGCTGCGAATGTCCTTTCCTCTGACTTGCAAATGCACTCGACATGGCTTAACGTCACTTTTTTTCAACCCATATCAAAGTTTCTGCACTTCTGGTTGATCCTCTTTAAAGAAGTTAGTAGGTAACTCGTGGTATTTAAGCCTGCCGTCAGAGCCTTCACGTATCGCAAGGCTTTCTTTAGAACTTTAGATATACTGAGTTTGCATTTTTAACCTTGTTCTACCAGTCTGAGTAGTCTGATCTTTCCTAACACTTTTTAAAAGCACTTTCCACTTAACAGCCAATAATTTGTTTTAACAAAAAAGCCATTAATGCAATCACTACAATTCCCTTTCATTGAATCTTAAAGGAAACTTCGAAATTGTTTTCTTTTAACTTACAAAAGCTTCTTCCAACTTACAAGTACCTTTTGCACTAATTTGAAATAAATAAAGAACAATATTGAGTGCAAGTTAAATATTTATAACAAAAAAATGAACTAGCCGAGAATTACATACATGCAAGGCTCTAAAAATCCAAATATCAAGCTCAAGAATATTTTTCATATTTTTTTTATTTATGTTTACATGGAGAGAAATTTTTATTTGATAAGCATTTGGGTAGAAAACATTTTTTCAAAAGTTAACGATCTTTTTATTACTTGTTGGAAAACAAATACATATGCATTAAATGCGGATTGCGTGGTTTTATTACTATCTGCAGCGGTGGGTTCGGTTTCAAGAGAATTTATTGAATCTCTAAATTCTTCACCAACTTGTTCGAATTTATATATGCGTATCTATGCATATATAACTTAATGTGTGTGTTAAAAATACATGAAATAATTGGCAATTTTTTTAAAAACCTTGACATGTTTTTAATTCTTATTAAATCCTTAAAAAAAATTTTCCCTGCCAGACAGACATAAAGAAATGATTAAGAATGTCTTTCTGATATGGAAAAATTTTAAGTTATTGTTTTACGTGTAAATAGGTGGAATATTAATTGAAATTTTATAAAATCAAATTAAATCTCTCAACATCCCTTAAAGTCTTTCAAATCCTTAAAATCTGTTGAAATTCTTTAAAATCTTTTGAAATATAATGAAATTTCTTGAAATCCATTAAAATTCTTTAAAATCACTTCAAATATGTTGAAATCCTTTAAAATCGTTCCAAATATCTTGAAAGCGTATGGAATATTTCGAAATCCTTTGCAATTTATTGAGAAATTCAGTTTGGCTACAGTTTGTACACATTAGTCCAAAGATTATAAATCTTCCGCAAAAGGGTCTATCTGAATGTACCAAGCGTCGGATTCATTTTATATTATGTGGCAATAAATTTCTCCGAGAAATAATTGAGAACGCATCGTGGTTTTTTTATTACCTGCTCACCGTTTAGACTCCTAAGACGCTAAGGACTTCTGAGGAGGGTGTTCGTGATTGGAATTAATGGGGATTAAGGAAGAAGAGCAAGGATTGCACTTTGAACCAATCTCAATTGTCTAAGTTTAAATTCTAATTTTCAAAAATTCTAGGAATCAGAAACGAAAAAAGTTTCTTGTACATAAATAATCCTCTGAAATATAAAGCAACCCTTACATTAAAATTAAAACTAAAAGTACCAGTCAAATTAATAATATAATTAAAATTTCCTTTGAAAATGAATTAATAACTGTATGCTTCTTTTTAAGTCGTAATGCCATTGAGTAATCTCATTCCTTAAATCTTTTCAGTCGAGGACATGATAAAGGAAGTCGACGTTGATGGCGACGGACGAATCGACTTTTATGGTAAGCATAAATCTTTATTATATGCACTGATACTCAAATTACAAAAAAAAAAGTAAAGACAAAATGTCTTTGACCTTGAGAGTAAGTAGTTCTTTAAAAGTAAAATGTATATTGAAAACGAAAAAAGGGTCAAACGGTATTTAGCCTTATTTTTCATTGTGGAAAATAGTCCATAAAAATCAGGGGTGCAGTGATTCTTTTCGAATGGTAATTGTGAAAGATAACCTTGTCTGAAGAGCCTTGGCTTTTTCTCACAAGGGCACTTTCTGCCAAGGACTTCTTTAAACAGGAACGAGATAGGCTCGAATGGGACATTTACCCCGACTTAGAAAAGATTAGAATACTTTTACTCCAAATATTGATTTTTTTAAGACTTCCCAACCATATGACCTTGAGTTTCAATTTCTTTCAACTGAGAGTGAAACGTCGGCGGCACCCATCTTAAAATGATTTAAAACCAAAAGCAATATATGTTTATATGAATACTAAATTCAAAAGAAATAAACTTTTTTTTTGTGGGGGTCTATAAGATTCCATAAACTTGGTGAAATTATTTAAAAGAGTTACGCAATAAATAAATAATCTCTAGAACTTTTTTTTCATTTTTAAACAAAATTGTAATATCTTTTACACAGAAGAAATTTTAATAAGTGAACAAGAGAAGAAAATGACTAATTCTCTTTGAAGCTACAGAATCAAAAAGACCTTTAAAACTTTTGACTTTGTCTTTCATGGGAAGTCTGTTATGTAAAAATGGTACGACGTACCTTCTTTGAGTTCGTTATTGTTTCCCGGGTTCTTCTTATCAGATTGGCGGGGTATCGAATATGGATGAGAAATCCTAGAGAAGAAAAACTTGAAAAAGAATCGAATATCTGTTTCAGAATTCGCCCACGCCTTAGGCGAGCCAGGAATAGATGAGGACGAGGAAGACGAAGAAGAGGATCCTCAATCCCCTACATTCTGAAGACCTGATTATCCCCTTCAGTCTACCTAATCCTTAAACGACACGAATCAAAGCACTTGTCGGCGACCCAATATTTCGTCAGTATTTCATCTTATCTCATCTCAAAATTCGTTCATTTTCATTCTAATGACATTTTTTTATCATTAAATAAGCTATAGCTACAGCTTTTCTGGTATGGAACTTCTTGATTTTAAGTAATGGGAGAAGCTTCAATGAATTCTACACAATAATGCTTTAATATCCGGTTCCTGTACAACTTCGTGTACTAATTCTAGCACTGGTTCCTCTACGGATTCCTGTACTAATTTCTCTACTAATTGCTTCAGTGGGTCCGGTACTAGTTTCTAGACTAGTTCCTATACTAATTCCTGTACTAATTCTGCATTGGTTCCTGTACGGGAATCTGTATAGGAACCTGTACGGGAATGTTCATCCGGAGTAAAATTTCTTCTTTGAGTTGTTTAAAAAAAATGAAGACTTAGAAATTTGTAAATACTGGAAGATCATCAATAAATCAAGAGTTTCCATGCCGGCGTAAATAAAACTGATAAACGTTGCTGTATAGTATATAATCGACTTTGCTTGGAGGACTGAAGTTTGCAACTCGAAAGAAAAGAGCAAATAAGAAGTTTTTGAAGGTATGTACCAGACGTTTTGCTATAAATTATAGAACGTGCTACGATGCGTCTCCTAAATACGTCCAGCATACAGAAAGATTTATATTACGGGTTTTACGATGGAATCGAGACTCGTTCTAAAAAGGACGTGCCACCTGTACGCGAAGCTATTAAGAGTTTAAATCCGTTATGGGACGCGCGTGATGAAAGCTCAAAGATTTAGAGCATCGAGAGACAAAGACGTTAAATATAAAATAAAAGAACCTGAGAATGATCTAATCTCGATGATCGCAGATTGTCTGATTTCAATATTGCTTTCTTTCACGATAGTCGCCAGAAAACATTTTCAAGCTCCACCTCAAGAAGAATCGGAAAAGTTATTAACTCTAATTTCAAATCTGATTAATGTAAGTATCTAATTAGTTTTTATTGTTATTATTATTATAATATGATTTAGTTTGGATTCTTTAAGCTTTAAGAATATAAATTCAATTCTATCATCAGCGATTATTCATATGATTGAGTTTCAAAGGATTTCAATTAATTTTAAAGAATTTCTAAGGATTATAAAAGATTCCAAATGATTTAAGAATTTTCAAGAGAGTTCAAGAGATTTTAAAAAACTTGAAAACATGGAAAATTGTGACAACAATGGTATCAAGATTTTCAATATAAAATCAAGTATTTAAAAATATCTTGAGATCTTTCGAAATTTTTTGGAACTATTTTTTTCGAATTATTGAAGATTAAGATATTTTAAGATAAAATTTGTAAAAATTATCAGTGCGCGTATGATATTCTAGCTCTAATTAAAGTGAACTAAAAAAAACGTTAAGTAAAATTTGTGCTTAATGACTAGATAATGAAGATTGGTTAAATCGAAGGCCCATTTTCTCTGAGCTTTCAACGACACTCCCAAAAATTAGTTAGAAATTGGTAGACTAACAAGGAGGTATTTTCGCTCGTAAATTCATGAAATTCTTCCGAAATTGCTCTCCTTAGGAGATACGTAAAAATAATGGATGAACTGAAAAATCGGGCAATGGTCTATTACTGTAAGTTTTTCACGGTAAATTGCATTATGTCGATGAGAGACACTGATAAGTTCACTCGACGTGTGTCAAAGTGCTGACGAACAAGATTAGGGAAAATCGACCACCGGAAGCATTAAGGTCTTTATCCTGTCTGGTGAGTCTGCATCTCACGAATTGACTTTTAAATTTTCGACTTTTAACATATCTGCAACTTCGTCTATTAAACAAAACGATTTCGCTCTCATCTCGTATAATAGTAGATAGTTACATTAAGTGCAAAAGCGGACAGTACGAGAGACTGCCTTCATAATATCATTAAATAAAATTCAAATACTTTTCAATTTTCTAATTAATTCAGAAACACTCAGTGTTACTAATTTGCTACTATTGATCTCGATTCTGAAACAACTCGTTTGAATATTTTACATGATTACTCCCATATTGATTAACTTCGGGGTAAGTGCACGGCATGCCATTCTCTTCTAATTCTGCTTCAAACACTGGCGGCAAATATTTATTCAAGTCTCAAGGGTTTAAAGGTCTCCCATCAAGAGATTGAAAATCAAAATATTTTTTTGCAAACAATGTCTTTTGTTTATTTCTCTTTGCAAATTGTTTACTTAGAATTACGCAAAATTAAAGATAATCCAGATCCATGTGAGATATCAATACCATGCTTATTAAACTCGAGCTATTTGCGAATAATCTTATCAAAAAAGACATTGCGATTATATTGAACAAGCTTCTTTAAAAATCGAATAAAATCGAAGTCTCGAAGTAAGTCACTCCGGATTTGTATTTTTAAGGATTTCAAAAAATCTCTAATAATTTCTAGGAATTTAAAGAAGTTTTAAAAGATCTTAAATCATTTTAAAAAGATTTTGAAGAATTTCAAGTGATTTAAGGACAAAAATGACAAAAAGAATTCAAGGGATTTTAGGAGATTTCAAAAGATCTCAAGTGATTTTTACGAAATTTTAAGGGTTTTTAAAAGAATTCAAACAAGTTTCAAGATTTTCAAGTAATTGGAAAATATAAAACTTTTTTGAAATCCCTTTAAATGTTTTGAGTTGAATAAATATCTTGATATATTTTGAAGTTTATAAAAGCTGTTTTTATGATTCGATTATTTTTTAGCGTAAAATGAAATTATTGTTTAAAAAATATCTTAAGCATGCTAGTGTTCTACATAAGTTAAGAAGGAGGAAATTCCATAAGATAAGAAGGAAATTCCATCTCCAATGGAATTTCTACTGAGTTTTCGCACTTCATATTTCCCAACGGAGTAATGTAAGCCTGTGCATCTCACTATTTGAACAGCTTGTATATCTTTAAAACGTTTTATCCATTTTTAATATTCACTAACTAACTTCCGCATTACATTTGCACAACACGTAGCAACATCATATCGGTAATGGTGTACAATTTAATTTCTTAAACCTTGAAAAAGTTAGCTCACCTAACATTTTATAATCTAATTAAAAAATATAGATGTTGCTCTTGTAGAATATCACATTTACTAAAATAAAATAAATAGCATTTTTCTAACAATTATAAGTATTCAATTAGTATATTCACTGTGTACTTCAGCCTTCAATATTCATCATTAACATACTTACTAAATTACTAATCTTTGTTTATGTCCACTAAATCGCACAATGTATAAAAAGTTATAATATAAAATTATATCCATTTAAAATATCTAACAAGCACAAAAGTGAAAGACAAATAGAAAATTATACCTTTCCCTATAGATTTATCCAGTATGATTTTACTCTTGAAACCGATTTGTAAAGTATTTTTTCTTTTATGGTTTTGTTTTTATTGAGTAAAATAATTATATTACTATAAGGGAGTTTCTCTAAATTGTAAATGGAGGTTTGTAAGTATCTGCACGATCAACGATATGCAAATATGGTGCTACGAGTCGAAATAAAACGTTATTACTTTTGACAATCAAGCAAGCTCGCGTGTCTGTAGTAGACATATTTATAAAGAAACCATTTCTAGCGAGTTAGACCATCTCACTGTGCGTAGGTACTGTAAATTGAATAATCTAGGCTATGAATGTGTGAAGCATTTAAATAAATCTCACTTCATGAACTCTCTTCCGTTTCTGTCCGTTTCTGCGCAAATTGAATAAGTTACCTATACACTTACTCGCCAGAGTTGATTTACAGAAATGCATAAAATACCATTTGAACTTGGAAAATGGAATTCCAAATTATCTTGGTTTCTGCAACAAAGTTACCTTACCTGAGGACCAAGAAAGGAGACTGAATGGAAATTTCTAAAAATGTACTTTAAATTTATTTGTATTACCTTTATTTACATATTTATTCATTTGAAAATTTTAGTTCAAATTTAATAATTTTGCATGTAATTTCCATTGGAACTTGTCTTTGTTGATTTGAGCTTCACATAAATGTGAAGGGCGTTGTTATTATATTTGCTAAAAGGGTTCATTGAAACTAACGATGATAAAATTACAAAACATATGTACTTTGTATAATCAACCCTGGCGTGTAAAATATACATACATAATAAATATGTAACGACGATGACAATTTTAATGCTCGACGAAGTGTCGTTGCTGCTTTCGTGGCTTTCGCTCAAACATTTACCGAGCATAATGTGAAAACATAAGAGAAAAATAAAAAGATTATACATAAATTAGGTAATTTACATCTCTATGCCAGCTGTCAGTCTTTTCATGCTTGATCGAAAACGACCGAGTGTTTGGCCAAACTCGCCGAACCGAATCGATATCCTGGTTGCGTCTTGAGTACCTTACGATATTTAATATTACGCTAATGACGAAACTATTTGCGCTGTTCTGTATAAATATATACATATATATATCTATTTTAAAATCCAATAAAATCAATAATAAAATAATTATTCTTGTTCTTATACAAAAAATGTTCTTTCAATAAATGCATCCTTCTCACAATCCTCTCTGAGAGATTTTACAGGCTACTTTTCTCTAAACTTCTCAAGCAATAATGATTCAGCTAAAATAACCTTGTCTTCGTGATATATTTAAATATATACGAGATTTTATCAAAAGGATTTTCTAGAGATTTCAATAAATCTGAAGAACCTTCAAAAGAATTACAAAAAGTAGATAATAAACAATCCTTTCTTAAAAAAGTGGTGTAACGAAATGTCTCGAAAATCTCGCATACATTGTTGTTGCAAACCTGATTGGCTTTTAAATGGCTTAAAGTTGAAAGAAGAAAAACAAACTAATGATATAACGAAATGTCCCTAAAATCTTGCATACGTTGTTGTTTCAAACCTGCTCTCTAAATTTGAATTAGTGAAATTTTATTGATTTTTGAATGACTTGAAGTTGTAAGAAGTGAAACAAATAATCGTGCGCGTAGCGCGCTTGCGTTTTGCTAGTAAAATTAAAAAAGTAAAAAACATTTAAAGAAGTCTCCAAACACTTTTAAAATATCCTAAAAAATTTATGTAAGCAATAGATGCTTATATAAATAAAAACTTAAAAAAAAAAAAAACTTTATTTGTTTGGGGAAGAATGCTGCCGAAATTCCCTAGTCTGGAAGTTTGAGTAGCACCGCCCATGCGTGTAATACGATGTCATAATTAAATTTGACGGCATCTCTTCAATTTTGATAATAAAATCTGGAATAGTGTTTTAAAAAGTAACTATCTAATATAAAGTGAACATTTCCTTTAGGACGTTATAATTTTTCTGTAATAGGCACATAAAAGTGCCTATTACAGAAAGTGTCATTTCACAAAGTACATGCTTGATGTCGGACTTAATTGGCTAGGAAAAACTGTAATAAGCTGTGCTCAGAATGTAGCAGCAGCATATAAAACCCGTACTTTTCTCAATACAAAGCAACCTTTTTTAACCCTAGAGAATTAAAATTAAGGAAGATGGATTTTAATAAAGTGAAAAGTTTATTAAGATCTTTTTTTATTAGCGATAAATAAACTTACATAACTTTACAATAACAATATACTCTCTTGCAACTCTCAGAAAATATAAGATCTATTCATAATAATTCGTAGATAATATCCAGTTAGGAGTGACGAAAAAATTCGCTGCATTGGAATACACGAGGAAGAAACAGATTTGTATTCGAATAAACATAAAAAGTTTTACAAACAATGTCACATTCATTTACCCTTACAATTTCTCATCGTTTCATCCATAAGCAGCGAATATTACGCATTCAAAACTTACTTGTAACATCTAAAATTGTAGCTTCTCTTCATGTCATGTTCTCATAACAACATCATGCAGGCAAAACAACGAGAATTATAATATGCAATGCAGTAACACCGCTATTTTGAAAACCCTCTTTAAGGATTGAAAAACACATTGAAAAGAGCATTTAGGGACGATTCGAGCAACACGATGTATTCAGACCTACATTATATTAAGTGAGACATGATTTTTATTTTTATTGATCTATAAAAATATTTTAGTCGAATGAATGATACAGGCTGATAAATCACTCTTTTTTTATTTATGTAAATTCGACGTCCTGTTACTCGAATAAATTCCTTAAAATCATCCAAATCTAAGCGTTTTGATTGTACAGTTAGTCAGCCTACAACTGGGCACACAGATCGAGTCAAAAATAGTGTCTCCTCGATAAGACCAATTCAATTAGGGAGGGAACTATACAAATAGTGATATTAGTAATTATTCTACTGATTTTTGTGATTGTTGTCTCAACAATTATGCCATGGATGAAACCAGTGAAATTTTATTTAAAATACGAACAATTTTCACTGGTGTAAAGTAGAATGAACAACATACACAAGATATACTTCCATTATCAATGTCAGTTTCTCAAAGTTTATAATGCTCGATCCAGAGTGAAGCTGTAACCTGACATTTAATCCATCACTTAGAAGGTTTCAGTAACCTTTAACATTAATTAGTAGTACAGAGTTCCGGGACTCATTCGCCTAGACTAAACGGAAATCGATAAGCTGATTCTACGTGCAATGTATTCTCTAAAGGATACAAGAGCGTTATTTGATTTGTGGATATCTACGCAAAAGTGTTTGCAGTATCGAGTACATTTCCCGTGAAAAATAGTCTCCCTTAGGATTGAATACCTTATAAAAAGAGAAGAGTATCGCAGATTCGCTTTTCTTTATAAAATCCGAAATCTTTAAAGCTACACGTACTATGTCACGCATACAGGATACCGCAAACGCTACCTATTTACATATTTCTGTCATCTAAGTCTCTGATAAGCGTTTCTTGATGAACTCTCAAAAAAGACCCCGAAAAAAGTCATCTCTAATCTTTCAATATCTTTCACTTTATACGTTTAGTTAGTTTAAAAAATCTTTGGATGCGGAAGAATTACAACTTTCAGTTCCAAAAAATATTTGTCGTTAAAGAAACTTTTTTCGGTAAGTTTGAGAGCAGTCTCAGACTTCTTTCAGATTCGGTGTCAAAACCTTTGTCACGATAATAATAACGTAGACATTTACAGTTCAATGAGACTGTTCAATAAGACTCTTCAACAGCCAAATTAATCGATAAGAATATCTTGAAACTCATAGAAAGTCTACGACTTTCCTTATTTTGAACAGACATGCAACATTGATGGCAAGCTACAGTACTTGTTCACGATCTACCATCAAAAATTTGCACAAAGAGCAGGAATTTTATCAGATAGCTAGTGGCCCTATAAAATACAGTAAACTACAATTATTTCTTAGTTACACGGAGTTCTGAGCAAAACTGTCGATTTCAATCCAGCAAAATAAATTAAACCTTCCTTGACCGCAGGAAAGTAAAGTCGATTGTGACTGGAATTGTACGATTTTTTTTCGATTCCGGTTTCACCGACTCGTGAATTTTAGGTACTTCCATGTTATACAGTACTAACTGAAATTATGGGTACGCCTGTTTTTCAGCAGTTGCTACAGTGCTGTAATTTTCATTTAAAAATTTACGAAATTCTTATAATTTAGTACAATTTGTACAATTTTAGATAACATTTTTTTATTTAATTGTATCTTAAAAAAGTGATGTTACCAATACATCGAACACATTGTTGTCGAAAACCTGATTGGTGTTTTGGAAATTGCGCGAATTTCTGTGAATGTATCGAATTTGAA
>JAUESH010000024.1:1558212-1570358 GCA_032275165.1 Synergus magnus | reverse complement strand
GTTTGAATCAAACAAACATATCATTGATATGGGGTCAAAGTAAAAATTTATTTGAATTAAACAAACTTTGTTTAATTTAATGATATGTTTGTTTGATTCAAACAAATTTTTTTCTGAGTGTAGTAAGGATTAAGTTATAATAATAGTTATTTTTTCGAAATATGAAACGCATTTTCCTGTCAAGTAAGAATTGAAGGAAGTCATGCGCAAAATGCCTACGATGTAATCACGATCCTCGTAATACAGCTCGTCATACTATTAATTTATCTCTTCATATTTATCATATTAAAACAAACATTTCCGGTCACGAAGTCATTCATGTAGTACGTAATCCGATATTGAATTCAATACTTTCTTATTCTTCACCTTATCAAGTGCCCTTGAAATCAAGCATTAAAAAGCAATTGCAACTTAATTTATAGACGCCATAGTTGACAAAGAACGCATTCTCAGCGGATGTTTCTGTGCGATAGTTGTAGATCGATAGAAATGATGATAGGATAGAAAGCAGCTGGATATCTAAGTATAAATCCAGAGTTATAACCGCACCGATTACGTTCTCATAGCTTTAGCCACGAGAAGGGAGGAAATTCAATCGAAGTAAAAGTGTAAGCCTGCGTGGCGTGATCGTGCTTTCAGAATAATTTAGAACACACTTGCCACGTGGCTGTCTTTTTCACATAAAATATTACCAATTTACTCTATTATTTTACGCGAAAAATTACTATAAAACAACAATAAATTTATATAATTTAACGAAGTTCAATTGAATTTAAATTGAGCGAATTCTAAATTCAAAGTCACACAATGAAAAGTAGAACAAAAGCATGTTAAAAAGTACTGCTTTCAAACTTTATACATTTGTGAAGGATGTGCGAAGTACATTGTAATTAAACCAATTGCCGTTGTAGTTAAGAATCCAGAAGGCAATTAAGCACTTTATTGTTCCAGGAATAACAGAGATCTCGTTACTTATATATGCTGAAAATTTACATGTAACTTTATATTCAATGAAAAAAATTACAAACATAACAGGTCGTTTATAAGAATAATCTTTTATGTAAATTATTAAGGTTGTCAAATTTAATTTAAGAACCAACTAAATCGAGAAGGATCTCTTAAATAATTCAGTGAAAGTAATGTCAGGTATAAGATAATTCGGACCTGCTGTGGCATTTGGTTCTAAGTAGGCATTTTACTTTATAGGCTCAATACGTAGAAAATTTTACATGTGGAATTTTATTTTCCTTTTTTTTCCGACTGTATTATTTGATATTTAATATTCAATAGGAAAAATTATGTCTATATTACATAGGACTATGTATAGGATTATGGAATATATATATTGAGCAACGATTAAGAACTAGTTTATAGTTAAGCCTATTGAAGTCTATTTGAATCAAGTGTCTAGAAGTGGAACTTGTAAATATAATTTAGAATTTTCAAGAAAGGTTCCTGATTACTAGAGTAACTTGGCTCTAAGCAAAGGTATTGTCTTTCGCATTTATTTTTAGTAACTGTAGACAGCGAGCTCAAGCTTCGTGGGAACAAAAGAGAAAGGAAAAGATGATTTGAACCAAATCAAGTGAGGCATTTTGCTCAGAATCATATTAACGATCATTGACTCAAGTGATGGATTTCAGAAAAGAAAGATTAAGCGAAAAGAAATATCGTAAGACATAATTTCAAAATCTCTCAACATACAAGGATCCAATTAAAATTAAGATTCTTTTAATTAAATTTCACAGCTCTCGAATCTCAGTGTAAAAAAAAGTATTAGAATTTAAAAAAAGCTTAATCCTATATATTAATGTGATACACTCGGCATTTATTTTTAATGTGTTTAAACGACGCTGAATAATCTGGAAATATCTACATAAAATCTAAAGAATGTCCTGAGTTTGCTTAAAAAATTAGAATCCAAGAATTGCGCTGCAAGTTCTCTTGATCTTCGAGAAGTCTAGATAAGGTGTATTTTAATTCTTCCGGTCATCGCGCAAAGAATTTGCTTTGCTAGATTAAACTTGAGCCGCCTTTCGCGGTTCTGGATTATTCAAGCTTAGAACGATAAAAAATATTACGCCGTTGCTACCTGCTAGTCCTGAAGATGAAAAACAATGTTAATTTAAAGTAATTTGATGATCTTAAATTGAAAAACTACTAACGAACTATAATCTTAAACAATTAATTTATAATTCTGAATTTGTAAAGAACTGAATCATACATATTTACGTTTTCTATTAAACTATGTATCACGAGTTTTCGTATTGATGAAATCATAAAAAATGGAACTCTGTTGATATAAATACTCTTTTTATTGTTTTATTTATGCCTAAGCTTAAATCGAATTTCGCCCAAATAAAATCGACTCTTGGTAGGTAGCAAGCTCCACGTGTTCACGTTCGCAGATCAAATGTGACGGACACTTTTGGGTCATGGACGCTAAATCACGCGAATATTTTTGTAGTGGGCAGTCGAGCGCGCATGTTTGCCCGACGCGTCGCCCAAAGCGTTATCTTCTAGGTTCAAAAAAGGCCTGACGTGAACGTCCAATAGAGAACTCTTCGTTTTTTACCTCAACTTGTTCACAAGAAAAAAGAAATGATTACATGTCACGAGATATTTTGCAATACAAGTAGATTTTGAGATGTTTAAAATTCGAGGTGCTGATAGATTAGGGCGACTGTCGCATAAAGCCGATGAAAATAGAAATCAAATTGGCACAAGGAGGGTGTTAATTCGCGGAAAGATCTCAGATACTCGAGGTCAATGGTAGAATTGCTCCAGATTCTTGTTAGATACATTCATATAATAATATTAACGAAATCTAAGCTTCTAACGAAAATTTTCCTCTTTTCTTTTTTTCATTCCTTCTAAATTGCTTAGTTTTATTTTTGAAAGAACGTTCTACTTTTGTTCCGGCAACAGAGTCTTTTCTGTTTTGAATTATTACGATCATGGCATTTGTAAATGACAAGACGACTATTAGTGCCAGATATGAGCCACGGTCGTGCAAAGTACGTGTCAACCAGCTCAAGATGACAAATCGGTATCAGGACGTCTGGAAGTTTTGCGAGAGAAAGAGAAGCTGAATTGCTGAAGCTCATTAGCTAAAAGAAAGGGAGAGCGAATAACTGATGTGGACGTGCAATTATCGAGAGTAACTCGAGAGTAATTTTTCTCTTGCGGTAATTTTCCTGAAGTCATTTTTATTCATGGACGGCGCTACTATACATTGGAATCGAGTAAAACAGATTTTCTAGACTAAGGAATTCCCTAGTCCGGAATTTGAAAAGATATCAACTGACTTTAAAGGATTTTAGGAGATTTTAAGTGATTTTAAGGAATTTAAAAATATTTTAAACAAGTTTAAAATATTTAAAATCATAAAACTATAATAGGAATTAATATTTGAGACAATTACCATTTCGAAAAGTGACAATTTACTCATCTATGTAACTTCCTGACCACTGAACTAGAAAAATTATTCCGATGGAAAATTCGATTAAAGAATGAGCAAGTTGTAAGCACTGATTTATTCAGTGGACGGAGCTTTATTCTTTAAGGTTTTCATCATACAAAAGTAATGAGATAAAAATGTTGAATTTTTAAAGAGTTTTCAACTTTAGACAGATTTAAGTTTTGCATAACAAGTTTTTATAATTATTCACTAAAAAATACAGCGCTGTAAAAATTCAATTCCATTCTTTTATTCAACGATGAATTAGATATAACCAGCAATTAGCTCTGCATTTAACACGCTTATGAGATAAAGAGGCACAGCTTAGTGCAGCATATTGCGATTATCGCCAAACGTATGAATAATAAACACATCACTCGTTCTCTAACCACAAATCAAACAAGAAAAAAAGGTTGTCTCTCTTTCTATTTATGTGTTGGATATATTTCATTGGTTGAAGTCGAAAATTTATTATTAATTGTGATATACAACACAAAAGGAAAAATCATTCATTACTCTATTGATCGTATTTGATATCGAGGTCGGATTTGCTCCGCTGCACTTGAACGAATGTCTAGTTTCTATGCAAATTTGCAAATGAGATCGACTGCAGGGCATTCTCAGAAAAGTTTACTCTCTAGGATTAAATAAAACTTTCTTATTCTTGTCTTGTCCCTATAGGTCAGGATTGTACAAACTAGACGTTAAATTGTTTTAAATCGAATCGAATTTAGCTACTTCTTACGATACTCACAGACATCTTCATCAATTAGGATTGAGAAATGGACACCCACCTGGAACAAAAAAGACATATTTCAATTATTTGCTCTTCAGTAATTAATTTAAATTAATGAAGAACTCGAATTTCCTTTTATAAATGCATAAAATGCACAAATAATGAAAGATGTTGAATCATATGTGTAATTGAAAAAAAACTCAATTGGATTGGTGAGCATTCACTCGCGTGCTCAGAATCATAGAAACATATCCGGATTCTTTACAGTAGAATCGATCGTACCTTATGCACTCTCGCTTCCTTCATCCATTTGCATCTTGTCGTGTCGTGACTATCATTCGAATGGAACGAAAATATAATGTGAAAAGAAATCGCATGTATGATATAGCAACTGAGATCAGATTCAGCGAGGTTTAACCGACTCTACAGCAAGCACACTTTCACTTGCGCGACAAATCGTACGTCCTACGTTTTCAGGAACCGATTGAAATTTCCCCTTTTCACGAAAAATTAATCCTTTTGTCAAAAAATTGTAACACATTGTCCTGCGATTTCAAGCTGAAGTACTTGAAACGACTTTGAAGTCTTCAAAAGTTGAAAGCATTCCAGAAAATTCTTTCTTGAATTTTTACGAACTCCACCCAATCCCGAAAGAGGAAAAGGTGCAAAACATTGATCAGCTTACTAGAAAAGTTAAGGTTTTGAAACAGCTGGACTATAAGATTGAGGATGACGTAAGGATCCAGGAAAAACGATAAAAAATAGTCGTAAAAAGAATCTTAATACACGACATGGCAGGATCGAACTTCGGACCTTGAGATACTTCTTTCAGTCCATTGGAGAGTGGAGAATCCCTCAACATAAATAAGGGGATAGCCCCAAGATAAACACGAAAAAAATAACTTTTTTACAACAGTGGAACAATACAGAATGATAATTAGGAAACAATAATAGGAAGGATCCATTTTTTAAATGATTTTTGAACCAATTTTCATCAGAGTATTTCTTTGAAGTGCTTGAAGTATGCGGAGGTCGTTTTATTTAGACATACTTGTATTTATAAATACTCTCAGGCAATTCCAAGTGCAATTCCAATGGTCACTGGTCGCATCCAGCTGCAGTCCAGTAAAATTTCTTTCGTCTGTCACCCTCACGAATTACAACGCGGGTATTCATTGCACAATCAGCGTATCTCACTCTTCAATTAAACTATAACTGTATCTATATATCCAGAAAAGATTGGTCATCTGTTACACGTTGACGTAAGATTCAAATATAGCTCTTAAAATCGTTAAACGTGAGGCCAACATTAATAAATTACTAAGATTTAAAAGATGTATGTATTCAAGAATAAAGAAGAACTAAATAGAATAAAAGAAAGAATAAAAGAAATAAGAAGGATAAAAGAAAATTGAACCTTTCTTGTGAAAATACTTGATGATATTCACTAAATATAAATTCTATTTAAAACTGATCTATGGACGTCATACTTTATAATAAATTACAGATCATTCATGTGTAAAATTGCAATGTATTTATGTAAAGTTCATAATGCATGTGAAAGGCATAGAAAATAGTGGAAGCGAGTGCTCGTTTGCCAATAAATGCAACAAATTAAAGTTAAACTTAAATATTCATTTCTTCATAGATATATTTTAGGTATGAAAGAATACTTGCCAACAATTTGGTACTTGATATGTGTATAACATGCATGCTTACCATTTGTGGCGTGTCATTTATATTTAGCATGGCTTTGATATAAACTAATAAGTATATATATATAAATATATATAAATTCCTTTCGGCGTTTTATAATTGATTGCATCGAAAGATCTTAATGTGTTTTAAATCATATTTTTTGAAACGATATCATATATAACGTCGAATAGAGAATTTAAAACAATACATCAGAAGCACGCTTTCAAGCATCACTTGAAAAAATTATAACTCTTGTCTTATCATTTATGCCAGTGCAAACTTACCACGAAGATAGTGGATTCAACATAGAGACAAAAAATATACGCGCAATGCTTTTAGTCACCCAAAAAAGTCATTGCTTTCATGTAAGAGAAAAGTTGAAAATCTCTATAACTTGCAAAAAAAATTCCTCGGACTTGTACAAATTATTACATAAAAGTTTTGTTAATTACTCATAATTAAAATAATCTTTGTTATGAAAATAAAAAAATATTTATCCAAAGATTAGTATGTGGAATGCAGATAAGAATTAGTTTCCGTTTGAGCTTGCATGCATGCACTTGTTATATAATGAGTTTTCCTGTAAGTTACTCCAACTGATCTCGGTCTAAATTTAACGTTGTTAAATAACTGCAAAAGTACGTTTTTTAAATCAAAAGAAGCGAACCAAAAAGGACATAATATGTCAGAAAAGAAAATTGATCATAAGTAAACTTCATTAAACTATTATTACCGTTTACGCGTTTCGTATTAGCGGAAAAAAATATACAGTCGTATGATCAGTTCAACAACCAATGCTTGAGTGCATCGAACTTCTTAATAAATAAATGTATTCATGTCACGACAAAAACAGCCCATTGTTCGAAAGATAGGGCAAAAAATGCTCGCTTTTTACCACGTAAGACTGTACGAGGTCAGGACCTTTTCTACTAGAAAGCATGGAAAAGTTGGGTTTGCAGACATACTAGATATCGAAGTTTTCCGGTGATGGAAAAACAACTATTACATAATCTTGTCGCACTTGTCAGTCGCTCGCATAATACAAATCTCATCGATTTTTTTATACTTCGCTGTATCAAATATAATTTTACAACCCATTTTTTAAAAGAAATCAGATTCCTATATAATATTTGGAATAGTAGATATTTCCTCTACCTTCTTAGCTAAAACGAACGTATCTATTCTTAAAAAATGGGTCTAATCTTATTTTCCACGATTTTGAAGCGTGGGTTCCAAAAGCGAATTGATTATCGTCTTTTCTCTTTAGCATTCCTCTTGTATTCTAAATTTAAAAATTTCGAAGAGGCCTAGTGAGAAGAACGTACTGAGAATTTATAAAGAAGTTTGCGGATGAGTGTGAAAATTCGCTTATGTAAAGTTGACATTGCTGATTGTGAAGTTGGAAGCAAACGTGAGATAGGTTGATAGGCATTCCTATACCCTATTACATATAATATACCTACAATACCGGACCAAGAGCCATGCTTAGAATTCTGATAGTGAATCACGTCCGCGAATAACTACGACCTCTCCATCCTTTTCTTCTTTGAACCCTTTCTCACTATATTATGGCCTTATCGATCGGTTTCAACTCTCAAAGAGAAACCAGGTGAAAAATCTCACATGGAAAAATTCCATGTGAACTCAATTATTAATATTTTATTACATCGAATTTCGATAGCTTCGAAGTTTAAATCTGAAATTGCAGAGACTGATAAATTATTGGTTAATGTTTATTTGTCTCACAATGATTCTGTTATTAGATAATAAACTCTATCGCAAATTATCAATGATGTAATTAAAAATGACGTTTGATGATAATTAATTTTTTACTGATAATGGCATTAATTTTTTAATTATCGAAAACAATAATCAGTCAATACTGACATTAAGATAACAAATTCGAAACGTTACTTTCCATTTATCAGTTTATAAAAGGTCCTTTTAAATTTGAAACTCAAAGACGAAAAGTTTAATTTTTAATTGAAGTTCGAAGAGATTGTTTAGGATGGCCGGGATGATTGAAAAGTCCCGAAAAATATAAAATAAATAAAAATTTTATCTGTCTTCTATTGTCAATAGAAAAATAAAATTTTCCTTCAAAAATAGAACAGGATTCCCATTAATCAAGAAGGGAATAATTCAGCGGTGTTGTGTGATGACAGATTAATCGTCTGGCTAAAGACAGAAAACTAATAAACAAGTGCTTTCCGATAAGAGGCTGTACGAGCAAAGCGAGGAGAAATTGGGTCGCGAAGATAGACATTCGTATGTATAATGCATGATTAAAAAATGCGAATAACATTGCTCTGAAAGAGAGAGTAAGGGAGTGGCGTCAATTGTAGGAAGTGGCGTGTCGAGAAGCTCAAATGATTCTTAGCTCAGACAACAGATAAAAAGCCAAGGTTCTCTTTTCAGATTAATTAGTTCTCAGACTAGTTTCACTTCACGTCATATTGCCCTTGAGAAACACGCCATGAAGTAATATCATTGGGGTGATAAAAATTAAAAAGACTGATAGATAACGATATGTAAAAAATAATAAATGAATAAAGAAAAGATAGAATTCTCTAAAGAAGCAAATTTGTTATAATTCGGAGATATTATGAAGCCGTTAACAAGGACGAAAATTTTATAAGCTACAATATTAAGCGAGAGCACGTATGTATTCCCACCGTGTGCAAAGAAGAAATGAAAACAGACCGGAATAGTGTCGGGGTAAAATTAATCTTCGGTTCAAGGTGAAGCTTCAGCCTTCAGTTATCGGAAATCTCAAAACCTGTGAATTTCTATACAAAGCACAATTTTTTAATAGAGATATTCAAATAGCAATAATATTAATATTATAATATTACTATTATTATATTTAAATGCAATAAAAAAGATATAAAATTTCACGATTCCAATTATAAATTCAATCATTTTAGGTCTTTCAGATAAAAATTTTTTCAATTTCAAGGCAAGAACATTTGATAACATCAAATTTTGAAAAATTTAAATGAATTTTAAGGGTTTTAAAGAGACTTCATGGGATTTTAAGTAACTAGCAAGCCAACACGCGCGCTACGCGCACGATTATTTATTTTACTTCTTTCAACTTCAAGTCATTCAAAAACGCGCACAATCATTTATTTTACTTCTTTCAACTTCAAGTCATACAAAAGGCAATCAGGTTTGCAACAACAATGTATGCGAGATTTTCGCGACATTTCGTTACACCACTTTTTTAAGATAGGATTTTAAAGAATTTTAAGGAATTTTACGAAATTGAGTGAGATTTTAGAGATTGGAAAACCGAATTTTCATCTGACAATTTCAACTGAAACTGAGTCTATTCAATAAAAAAACCTATTGTACAAAAAGTTTTATCAATAGATTTTTTCAATTTTTCAATATTCTTGAATTCTCTGGAGATTTGACCTCGTGATTGAAAATTGATTATAATGTCGTGTTTCTGCTATCGGAAAGTATAACCCTCAACTGCAACTGAGCAGAGCATATATTCGATTTCTCTAGCTTTCGCTCACCCCTGCTTAAGTCGATCCATTTGATAGGTTAATCTATATTCACAACCTCGTTATTCCATCCCGAGGTGAGCATTAAAAAATATATGAGATTCAGAGCTGATTTGCATCAAGGATTTTTTCCCTCTCTGGAAAATGTTTAAAACATGAGCGAGTAAAAGGATAAACACTTTCTTTTTATCTTTTTCTCTTTCAAGTATTTGTTACTTTTTAAACTGTTTAGTGATTGAGCCATACGATTTTGAGATAACTTTTGCGAAAATAATTTATTCTATTCGAACGTTTGCGGTGTTAATGGCACGAAGTCAATGCGTGCAAAGTACATTGGGGCGTGTTACCACCGAGCTTGCAAACAACGCGATCCCGTTCAATAAGCAATGTTCGCTCTTCTATCGTATGGACACATGCTATCTATCAGAGCATGCGTGCCCAAAGACAATGAGTCATACTATATACGTCAGGCGAGAGACTTCCGGTTGAGATTCTTGCGGCTTCGAAAGTGTCAGCCTGTGTTTAGATTTATATCGTTTCACAATTCCATGTTCATTTGTTGACAATTTCTCCTATTCTGCTTTGTAAGTTCTTTTCAATGAAGTTGAAAAGCAGTTTAAACATTAGAGTCTTTCGACTTAAAGGCAATTAAAAGTGAACGCAATACATCCTTAAATGAAAGAAAAAATTCCATTCGTCTGTAACGAAGTAGGTCAATGTCAAAAACTGGTAGAGACAATGATAACATCGAAGAATTTCATCTAAAATAACATTCCATATCACACATAACTATCAAATAACAATCAATAAAATGTCTTATCTTAAACTCATTATACAATACAGTAATCATAAAAGGAGAGAACAAGGTCGATTCTTTTTTATCATGTATGTGATCAGAAAAAAGTTTCTACGTGAAATATTTTTCGGCTCGTTAGATCGCAGAAAATATATTTTGTTTTTAAAACGAATTTATTATTTGTAAACAGAACCATTAATAAGATTAAAAAGCTAAGAAATATACTTTGTAATCTATCTTTGTTGTGATGATTTCGGTGAGAACGAACACTTTTTATGTATCTCAGGGATTTTGTCAACTTCGTGGTTTCAAGTTAAGTATTTTAATGTAGTATGCGAATTTTTCAGTCGACATGACAGAAATTCGAGGAAGTTCTGATTCCGATACTCGAGGAACGCCTTCAAAAATTGCTTCCACAACAAGAATATCAGATCAATGCACTCTTAGGAATTGTGTAGGAGTGCGACATACATTTTCAAAATTAGCCTCTGCACTTTATGATTACTTTGTTTTCAAATTTTATTCAGCTATTTTGTACAGAAATTGTAAAATTGTACGAAAATCTCACGATTGGGATGCATATAACCGGAAATGACTAACTGCAATAAACACATTTTGGCACAGTAAAGTGTGGATCACGTGCAGGCTACAAACACGTGCAAGTAAATCAGCCTTACTCAATGTATTCTTCATGGCTCACAACTAGCCTGTATTATTCCTATTGTTCTCACACGTGACTCTCTTTGTATTGAAAAATGAAGTCTTATCGCAAAAATGGCCTTCACATGAAAAAGTAGACGGTAGTTATTTGGTCACTATAAAACTTTTTATTTCATTTTTCTTAAACTGAGTGATTTTTATGAAAATTTTTTAATCGTCCAGTATTTATGAAAAAGCATGCTTATAAATGTCACGTACGTAAAATATATGACACGCTCATCAGTGCGTAAACCTTGAAACTGGTTTCAAGTTTATATATTTTACTTATTATTCATGACACCTTTATTATCTACAAAACTTAGAAGCTGTTAAAGTGTAACGGGACCAGATTTTTTGTTAAATTATGGAATATCAAAAACAACTCGAATTAAAATCATTTCCATTGAAAACAAATGTTTGATAGCTTCCTGATGTTTATTTGACATTCTGGAGTAGTTGGAGCGATTCAATGGCCGATAACGAGTGTGTATGGCCGAAAGCCGAGGTCACGCACACGAAAAAACAATATCGTATATCCCGCGCACGCGCCTCCAAGAATTTTTCTTTGTGGTGCTTCACCCACGCGTAAACAACTCGTGACGTCATGGGGAATATTTACAACTATGCCTTACTTCAGAGACGGAAACTGAAGTGTGTCTCTATATTTTTTATCGTTAAAGTACTATATAGAGGGTGTCCTTGATGTGGGGATCATGGATCAGAAATTCAACCCACGATACGCAACGCAGGCACCAAATCATTTTAAATTCTTAAAAAAAACTGATAATTTTCATCAATTATGTAATCTGTAAAATCTTACTTATCTATCTGCGGAATTTCTGTGTGAGTGTTCCAAATAGGCTTCCATCAGGCTTTCAAAACAGATTTTGCAGGGCATCATAAATTTGTTCTGTGGATTTTTATAAGATATGTATTTTGAAAGTGCTTGCGAAGTTCTTTGATTTTTTTCAGTTTTTTAAAATAATTCGTTTTAAATCCTTAAAGAAAACCTTAAAATCCCCTGGGATCCCTCGTAATTCTTTAAAATTACTTCTTTCTTCCTACTTATTTCCTTCTCTTGGAATTCTTTTAAATCCTTTAAAGTTTTATAATATACTATTATATAATATATATAATATATAATAGATATATGATTTTTAAAAGCTTTTTCTAATTTTTAAAAGATTTTGTGGAATTTTTAAGAATTTCATGGAATTTGATAAGATTTCTAAGGATTTTAAG
>JAUESH010000024.1:1518428-1543489 GCA_032275165.1 Synergus magnus | reverse complement strand
GAGATATCAAGTGATTTTAAGAAATTTCAAGGGATTTTTAAAGAATTCAAAAAGGCTTTGGGACTTTCAAGAGATTTTGTAAGACCCTGAATTATCATATAATTACAATGTTATTAATTTTTTATAAGATTTAACGGTATATATCATTCTAAAAAAGGTGAAAAACTTCAAAATAGGTGAAAAAAGGTGAATAGGTGACGACCTGTGATGTTTGTTAGAGACAAAACAGATTGAGAAAAAAATCAAATATCATAATCCTTTTGAAACCTAGAAAATCCTTTGATATTTTTTTAAAACTGATCAAATTCTTTACAATTCTTAAAATCTTGTGAACCTATTCAATTCTTTTGAAATCTTGTTTGATTTGTCAGATTTCTCGAAATCGTTTCGAAAAATTAAAATTAATAGTATAAAAAAAAGGAATAACATAAGCAAAAAAAACGAATTGCCATGTTGTATTTTGCTAGTAGAAAATAAATAATCATAAATATTTTCAACTCACCACCCACACATCTGATACGGATTTTTCCATTGAAATAGTAGGTGTCCTATTACTCATCCTTCATCCTATAAGCAATCCTGAGCATATCATCTTACTTGTTTCTTATTCCGACTCCTTGAATTTTTTTTCTTAATGCGTAGGCGGATGAGCAAGAATATCGAAGGCGATGTGAGGAGATCCAGGACGAGGAAGATAAGCGAGCTGAAATTTATAATCATGTTACTGGTGACTTCCTCACAGAGGCTAAAGAACAAGCAGAAAGTAATCGCGGACCAAATAAACCTCTAGCCTCCAGATACAAGGGCATGACCTCCGAAGAATTAAAGTTGTACCGAGAAGAGCAACTGCGACAAATGGAGGAGATCCAGGTGAGCGTCATGATGCGTTAAAAAAGCAATTGCAGCTACTAATGTGACGGTCGCTAAAGTCGTAAATTTGATGTAAGGCTGGAAATATTGACCAATGCCTTTCACACCTCTGCCAAGACTTCTTCTTTACAAATCCAGCTTCTCTCTGAAACTTAGTAATTTGTAAATGTAAAAGAAACAAAAGTAACCATTTCAGAATTTTTAAACAGCTTTTTTAAATTGCACTAAAAATTGTACAGTACAAATTGAGCAAGTACAATACAATTTTATTCCACATTTCAGAAAATGAAGATAGAAGAGAAACAAAAAAATGAGGATTGGAATCGACTAATGGCCGGAAATGCTTATGCTGCAGAAACTTATCATCGTGAACTGGAACGAAAAAAAGCGTAAGATTTTGTTTTTGAATATTCTCAGAAATCCTTTTCAAAATAATAATAATGACATTGCAAATGACTTTATATTTAGGCAGCTGAATAAGCAAATTGCTGAAGAAAATCTGCGACTTGCCCAACAACAGAAATCGCAACAAGAACATTTGAATCGAATTATTTACAAAAATAGACCCACTCGCGAATTCTTCGAACAATTCAACAAAAGCACGCGTTAACCAATAACATATTTTTTTTCAAATAAATTTTGCGTTTTCAAAGTAAGACAAAATAAACCTCTAAAAATAATGTGTTTTGTTGGAGAAATGAGAAGACAAATCTATGTACAGAAATGTTTTATTCTTAAATTATGCACAAATTGCAATCAATACAAATGTATCTGAAACAAGCAAGTTGGGGGATATCTCAGTTTTGGCTGCCACATTAATCATCGGATGTTACGGCAGCTATTGGTAGGTGTCATTACGTAATTATGAATCGCTTTGCGTTTTTGCAAGATTCACAAAGACACGTCCGATTAGTTGTTGTCATATCCGGAAGAAAAGACTCGACAGTTTTAAATTGAATAATCAATTTAAAACTGCTTCTCGTATCTATTTTATAGCTTAGTATAGTAAAGCTAGTTTATTTGTTCAGACATCCACATTTTGACTAAGTAGTATTATAGTAATAAAGGTATGAGCTAAGTCTGCACTTCAGCTAGATATCATAAAACATGTATCATTCCTTCTCTGGCACATCATACATTGGTATTACTAAGTATACGTTCACTTTTTTTTTTTTTAAATCATGTGAAACAATGCAGAAACGAATTGCATATCAAACTCTATTATGGGATATAATAGGCTTATACTGTAGTAAAAAAAGAAGACTAAATTAGTGAAAAAGTGTACTGGGAAACGAAACAAATCCCTAAAGTACACTTGACGTGATTTTTTGTAATCAAAACAGCCAGTTCAGCGCTCTTCAAGATATTACAATAATTAATTAGCACTCAGCATTGAAATATAAAAATCTAGTGTTGTTAAGTAACTCTACTAATAATCGTAAACCAAAAAACAACTCAATCTTCTGAAGCAAATAAGAAGGAACATCATTGGGGATAACATTAATCCGGGAATTATTACAGCTGCCGTTTAACGTTTAATCGCTCCCACAACGTTGGTAACTTTTATCCCATTCCTCGTAATTTTCACTTGAACAATAGCATTAAACGGATATGTAGTTACTTTCCCAAAAAAGTAAAATAAAATAAAAACCAAGGGTTAACAAACAATTAGGCATCATATCTGAGTCTTGACTCTTGAGTCTGCTACTTCATCGAAAATAAATTTCAACGAGTTTGTAAGTACCACAATTTCTCGAAGTAAATTCGTTTAAATTTATAATTGACGTATGAGCAGCAAAGACCCAGTTGTATTGGATCGTTGAAAGTGAACAAACGGTTTGGCGTTACTATGCGGTACGTCCAAAGCGCTGTCGGATAAGTTTAGGAGCTCGGTATAAAAATGAGGCACAGTTTCACAATCAGGGGAATTCTCTTTACCAAATTGTGCTGTTACTACCTCCCAATGAATGTGTCCATATATCAAATATGATAGCGTAATCACTATCATTAAACTAAACCATGCATGGATATTAATACGTATCCTTAAATGTTTTTTTTTTTTTTTTAAGGAGAATGACGATTTCTTAAACAAGTGTCATATTCTTATCGGTAGCAAACAGTCTTAACAACGAGCATAGACTAAATCATGTCGCGTTCCGTAATCGTGTAGTCCTTGAGTGGGTATGCGTCATGTTGCGTACTGATGTTAGTAGCTCTTTTCGGGTGTAGTCTTACGTTCGTGGAAACTTCATATGTTTCGATGGTTGCTTAGCCACTGGTGCCGTTAACCAGAGTCTCCTTCGGCTTGTTGCTCGGCGGCATTCGAGGATGACGAGTACGTGGCTCTCTCTGTCCCTTCGGGCCCTGGGAACTGCTGTTCGATGTCACTATGTCGTTCGAAGGTGTTCCCTCTTTGCTGGCTATGTTTGTCTGGCCGTGGTCCCCTGGGCCTGCATTGCTACCTAAACAAAAGTACATATTAAATATCAAACAGTCTCCATTTATTGCAACTAAAAAAAATCTAGTTCCGCTTTTCCGCTGACAATTTTCTTTAATGAACAATTCAAATCGAGATTCGAAGTCACGTAGGAAATTAAAACCAGATTTAAGTGCATCAAACTGACCGTCATCTCCAAGAGAACAGATCACTGACGAGATTAGACTTGATCTGATCGAACCTATTAACAAATTTGTTTTGCATGCGCAAATAGATCACAGATTTTTCCGACGCATTAGCAATTCTCGCTTCAGCGGATATCCTGTTTATTAAAATATTGAAATATTGAAATTAATTATATAAAAATAGTATTTAGAGAAGCAGAGAGAAATGAATCTGTATTTATGTTAGTTTTAAATAATTAATTTAACTTTAGATTGAATCTCCTAAAGTTTTTAATTATCGTTGGCTACATTAAAGAAAAAAATCTGTTTTTTTTTCGATCTGATCATCACGAATGAAAAAGTAGAGAGTTCTCTAATTTCTCTCGAGTTTTCGACGTCTCTGAAAATTGAAATACCACTTTACCTTTCATACCAGTGGAGGGTGTGGAACTACGATGTCTAAACCTTCGCACTCGTCTTCTCCTGGCACCCCTAGGTCCGCCTTCGACGCTTGATACAGATTCTACACACACACAAACCATTGTGACCATCCATTCAACGTATCGCATGGCAAAGCCGAATCTTTTTCATAGCTTGGCAGTATTATTTGGCAAATTATTATGATACCAGAGTTAGTAACGTGCACTAAATTATTAAATGAGACGATTAACAGGTAACGATTAGACTATTACAAAGTGTTAGATGGTCACAAGTGTTTGCTTTCCTCCCCATACCATTCCTAAAGCACCCCGATGAAACATTCACCTTTCTTTTCAGAATTGATGGAAGGTATTGACTTGACAGGTGAGTTAATAATGAATAATTTGTGAAAAGGTGTACCTCTGTCGATGCTCGAGACGTCTTGACTGTCGAGGACCGTATCTTCATCGTCTGTCGTTCGCCGACGTTCGTCCCTACGATCTCTGCGTTGATTTGAAGGTCGTCCCTGTCTTCCACCATAACCCGAGTTCCCCATGCCTTGGTGCCCCCCTCTCGGTGGAAGATCCCGAATACGATCGTCATTTCCGTCCATATTATCTCGACGCATACCTAAAATATTTGATGAATTAGTTAATATTCGAGACTTACAGTTTTTGATAAATTAGATAAATAGATGGATATTATCAGTAATAAATTTATATTATTGTATTAGTTACCAGTGATGTGTCTGGGAGGAGCTCTTCCTCTACCGCCGCGTCCTCTGCCCCCCTGGCCACCTCGTCCTCCACGTCCTCCACCACCTTCCTCAGGGCCCGATGACATTCCTCGTCTCGCAGGAGGGAAATTGGGCATTGGTCCAGTTGTAGCGCCATGCATACTTCGCAATTGTTGGTCAATTTCAAGCTTTTCTTGTCGAAGTTGTTCCACTTCCTGTTAAAAACAAAGTATTTTATTTCATGTAAAAAGTAAGAATAAAATTTAGAATAAAAAGAACTACAAGGCTTAAAAACGTTTTCTCAAAAGCTTTCTCTACCTTAGATTTATTTTTAAAAATTAAAAACAAAAAGTTAATTGTATTTTGCAATTTTTTTTATCAGTGTGACTGTTTAATAGTAATTATGTCAGTTTGACATTTATGCTACTATTTTTTGTTATATTATTTAGCTTTTCAAGGTTAACGAAGGATTATAAAGAATTTCCAGCTAATTTTGGCTAGTTAAATCATAAAGAATAATAAAGAAAGAAGAATAAGTAGAAAATATTGTAAGTACTTACCTTTAAATGAGCTAAATGATATTCCAATAAAACCTTAGCGTTCGCAATGCTTTCAACCGTACCGACGAAAACAAAGGGCACCTGACCTTCTTCTCGTGGAATAGTTGGTTGAGGTTCATTATCTCCTTCTATTTTAACTCTTACCTAAAACACAGTAACAGTTCCTTTTGTTATTAATAAAATTGCAACTGTTTTCTTTTCTTGAAAAATAGCAAATTCAGCGATATATAATTATATTAAATATTAAGAGGAATTAATTAGAAAACATTTTTCAAAACTTTTCAAATATGTTTCGAATTTTTACCATATTTCCAGAATTGATTAGAACGAAGATCTAACTCTTATTTTCTTTTCGAATTTACACTGCATTGCAATTTTCGGTACAAATAATAATTTCTTATTATAATTTGCAGTGCAGTACAATCGTGAAACTGAAAAGTAAAGCAATATATGGAGAAAAAAAAAAAAAAAAAAAACGAATAACATAATATTCTATATTCTGATTTGATTTTGGTACCTTAACTTTTCCAATCATCGAAGATTCAATTAGTCTACGGTTTAGAAATTAGAAACCAAGAAAACTGACAATCTTCTGTCAAAAGCGAATTCAAATTTGATGATAATCATTAAAAATTATGCCATCCGTAAGCCAACACAAAAAATGCCTTAATGTATTTTAAATCAATACTCTCATGCAGTGATCACACAATCTTAATGGTAAATAATACCAAAACACACGTGTAGCTATTTTGGAAAAGCATAGTGGATTTAAAAACCTTATCAATTTCGACATGTGTATGCTTTTCTCGCAATAATAATTAATCTGAAATCAAGATGTATGACTAGACAAAGTATTAGTACAAATCTAGTTTTGTATCTCGTTCTAAATTAATAAATATTAATAAATAATTAATAAAAGATCAGCACCGTAAGTGGAACCAAAACCGATAAATTTCAGTTTCAATGATACAAAAACTAGAAGCAAAATCAAAACAGTTAAAATCAATTGTCTGGTTATTGCATAATATCAATAAAGATTTATTATTTATATAGAACATTCTATTCTATTGTATTTCATAAAATAAAATCCTGCAGGAATTGATGCCATTTGGTCTAGAGAAAAAATAGTATCAATTCCTACTTAAACCAAACTCAATTTCTTTAAGATGAAAATATGAAGAGAACCAACGGGAGCTTTTGAAATAAAATTCATGATTAAAACAATGTAAGTGAATCAAGCACTGTGACATAGTTTTCCCACTGTGATACAAAATTTGGAACATGGACGCAAATAAATAAAAAAACTGTGATATATCCCTGTGATAAATTTCTTTACCTAAATATCTGATCAGTTCAGACTGATTAATCAAATTTTAATTCTTACAACGGGGTGTAATAATAAATCAATAAAGCTGGCCCGAGTGGTTATGTGATATTACCATCAAGCTTGACTTAAGTTTCAGTGTACTAAACAGATGATGAGACTAAAGCAGATAAAAAAACGTAAGATTGAAGATGCAGTTCTCGCTTTTTTGAAAATGCTCTTGATCATGGAGCGTTTATTTTTCTAGAAATTCACAATCCAATAATTCAATAAATGTGTCAAAGCTTCTACTAATTCAGTCTGATTCTTGAGTCTTAAGTTTCGTTCTGTGCTTTAGCCAATACTCATGAAATTATGGCACATAGAGTATTTAGGTAATATACTTACTCTATCAGTATGTACATTCCCATTCGAGCCAGATGTTATCTACCGAGAACAAAGAATGAAGTATATCACACACAAAATAACCCCCTAAGATTTTAACTTCCACTCGTACATTAAATTTCTTCAACATAATAAAAAAATACAATTGATCTATAAAAATGTATCTCTCAAGGCCGCTTTTTTTTCCTTTTTACTCACGTTAATGATTCGAATTTAGGGAGCCATTTAACATTTTTCCTGCAAGGATAACATGGCTTTACAACTGATAAAAATAAATTCGATGAACTTTAGCAAATGTAGTTAACGAATTTTATGTCGAACATTTTCCAAGCGATGAAAAATGGACAAGACAACATAATATTTATCAGCTGATACTTTAAAAAATTAAACAAAATGTTTTAATTTTGTTAGTTTACGATAAATTTGAATAACGTAGGCATGTTAATTCTGAATTGTTTAACATATTAATGACTTGTTTCTTTTTGCAAAACCATAAATCTCTGTTAAAATATTTTTTAAAAGTGAACTGAAAATACTGCAAATTAAAAACATAAAGATTGTACTTACCACGCCACTTTTGTCGACAATTTCTTGAATAATACGCCCATTTTTTCCAATCACTTTCCCGACGAGGACTCGAGGTACTTGAATCGATTCTTCGCTGTATTCTAACATAGAGCGCGCTTTCTTCACAGCTTCGTGCGTCTGTAAAATAATTTTAAAATATTGTGAGTTGTAAAAGATATGTGTGAAAATTGTATTTTATTTTTATAAATAAATTTTTTCTCACCTCTCCGTAAATCTTAAAAGTGCACGAATTTTCTTCCAACTCTATATTAGTAATTCCGTCGACTTTTCTTGCCTGTTGGATATTTGCTCCGTGAGCACCAATCGCCAAACCCATTAAGTCTTCTCGAACATTGAACTCATCCGTGTACCTAAGCAATCAAATAAATTCTCCTTGAAATAAAGACGGGAAAAAGACTTAATAGTCAAAAATAGGAAGGAAGTTTTGCAAAGAGTGAGTGAATTTTTACTGTATAAAAAATATGGCCTGGATTTTGGAAATCTAATCAAGGAAAAGAAACTCAAACCAGAAATATTTGATTACCCTTTTCAAATAAATATTGAGATGAAAGATAATTCCATATTTTTTTACTATCTTGTGAAAGATTGAGATGGCTTTTCAACTTTAGACTTTAAGGATAATATCTCGGTGTCTACTCATTTTTGTTCATCAAATTTCCGGTTATTTTCCGATTGTAAATTTTAAATCTTTTTTTAATAAAAGCACAAAAAATACATTTCAAATTTTTACACTTTACAATAGGTTTCAATATGTAGATTACTAGTAATTCCAAAAGATTTCAAAAGTTTTTTTAAAAGGAATTTTAAAGATTGTGAAATTTAAGGGATTACAAAAGATTTAATTCCTCGGTACAAGCTTTAAATTACAATATCACAATATTTTTTAAAAATTTTAAATACAATTTCTAATTCGACTTTATATCTCGAATTTATTTCAATTCTCGGTTATTTTCTGGTTTTTTCGGTTAGTAGACACCCTGCAGTATTTACATGCAATTTTACTAAAATATTGACTAGTAAATCCTAGAGTTGAAGAAAACTTATACAATTATTAATTAATACATAGTTTAATTTACGATAAACAATTACTTTGAACTGAAAAATACTGCACATGCAATTGATAGCTGGGAAATTTTCTTTGGTATTAGAGAAAAATTCGTAGATAAATTACTTAGAATGGCTAAGCATTTAGGCACAGATTTTGGCGCTGATGAACTATTAATTGAAATAAGAGTTGTATTTAAAAAGGTTATTTTCACTTGTTCATTACAATTTAGTATGGGATAAAATACCTAAGAGAAGAGCTGTAAAAAATTGAAATACTTTATTTCAAATAAATATCGAGATGAACTTCTTATGATTGTCATTTATGAAGTCGAACATTCTGCAACACATTTATACATAAATACAGAAAATTGAAAAACATTACTGAAAGATAATAGGAATTACTTGCCCTATAAATGAGCAAAATTCTGCTCAAATTAATTTAATTTCAGCGTATTTTATTTCATCTTACTTCTTTACTGATAACTTATTTATTAGTATCTAACAAAAATATAAGTTTTTGTTTGTAGGACCCCTGGAGATTTTCCCTAACTTGAGGAAAGACAAGGAATAGAGCCACCATTAATTTTTAAAAATGACCAAATATATCAGTGTTTCTCAAACATTGGCAGGATAGCATTTTTGTATCTTCCGGAGTGAAAATAATAAAAGTGGATAACGACCGTTTTCTACTTGGATTTGCAAAACATAATTAAATAAACTGCGTGCTGTTTTCTAGTATGTACTAATTTGCACCAGCCACTATATTGCCCAACACAGAGTACTACAGAGCAGATAATAAAATAAATAAATTAAATACGAAAGTAAATCAATAATATCAAGATAATTTGTGTTCAAGAGTGTTTAAAGCATGTATAATTGTAATTTATCAATGTATTTACTACACAGCACTGTGGCATGCAGTCTGAAAATGTAACAATGTAACATCGTTTTATACTTTACTAAATGCAGCCGTGTGATCTGTATGACGATAAGCTAACTTAAATCTAAACCACGCTGCTTTTATCTCACCTTGAATATGTTCTCACTCCTGCCTCATAGTCTGAGACACGCTGATATATAAAGTTTGATGATCTAAATTTGCTGAAATGAGAAACAAACCCCGATGTAACTTGAAAAACTCTTTTTAAAAACGGCCCTATCATATGCCCTTGCCATTCTGTCTGTTTGCTCATTTCATTAGGGAAAGACTCAAATAAATAAAGCAGGATATGATCATTGTATCAAAAACCATTAATTTTCCTAGGAATCATTCTTGTAATGAAAATTTTCGATTATTTTAGGTCATAATTATTACAAGAAATAAATATTTCGTGGTTCATAATTAGGATTGCCAGAGACAAATAATTTAAATATAATTGCAAATAATCCCTGACTATTCGAGGTTTTAAAACTTTAATTACATTCAAATTTGCAATCATCCCAACTTTAATAATTAAAAATTTTAGGCTTTGGATTTTTTAAGGGTGTTGAAACCAAGTTGTAACTTCGATTTCATCATTTTACTCAAGAAATATTATAATTAGATATTAATAATTCTATTTAAATTCTATTTAAATGAATATCGCTACAGAGCGAAAAAATATCTAATTATAATATTTGTTGAGTAAAATGAGGAAATCGAATGTTGAGGTCAGAACTTGGTTTCAACACTCTTAAGGCCATGTATTACTTATTCGAGTAACCAATACATAGCCTTAAGGTTGAATTCTTAAAAATAAAATATGTAAATTGTGTTGTGAAGACACGTGGAATTGTTTAAGGCTTCTTGTTCGATCACCGAAGTTATACAGCACTTCTCACGGTTATATTCGAATGAGAACTGCATTTACTTTTTAAATAAATAATAATAATAACTGAACTTCCTTCAAATTACTATGTAAATATTCAAGGATCTTATGAAAATTATGATATTTGCAAATCATTTTTCATCCCACTTTAAAGTAAAATTTTTTCCTAAAACTCGACTCCATATTATAGAATCTTCTTTTCTCATTTAATCTTTTCTCTGCAAGAAAACCACTCGTTCACTCTCTCCAGCTTTATTTCGCAATTCAATAAAAACTGATTTAGAGAATCTTAGAAGCACTCGCATTAACAACTTCAGAACGTCCTTTGTTTGCAGACGAATATCTGTAAATGGTCCGTAACTAATCTTCTATGCGACAACTTACATTTAGAAAACATGCCAATGAAAGTACCAATTGAAAATATAAAGGATATAAAATTCCGAAAGCTTGCACAAACGCTCTTATTATGCGTAGCTGGTGCATTACTAAAGTTTTGGACATACGACGTGTAACAATAAATGCAAACATTATTGTGAGAATTTCGTTGTGTAAATTAAAGACTGTTAAATAATATCTGCACATAGCTACAAGCAGCATATCCCAGAAATCAACTTCGTGTTTGCCCTCCAGATAATTTTGTTAGTACTTTGTTAATTCAATTTTCAAGCCTCAACTAAATACTCACATTCGAAACCAACAAGTATAAAATTTATTTACTATAATGAACTCTTCATTTTAACTAAAAATAAAAACTGATATTAAATCTAATTTACTTCAGAAGGGGTAAGAGTTCAAATAAATAATCTTGTGCAATTTATTACCCCAGTGTCTAAAGTTAATTTTTAAAGCAAAAATCCATTGTATTTTAAAACTACTTGTACAAATGTACACTGTACACTAAATTCAGTTCAAAGCTTCGACACCTATTTCACGAGTACTTTATAAATTTGATGGAATACCTTTCACCTCCGCCAGTAAATGCAAACCACAGACAGGATGGTATTCAGGACCGTGTTATGGATAAGGTGAAAAATATTAACGAGACATTTAAATATTAAAGGCTCTAACATACTTCCTTTAACTCTTGAAACCATTCTTCTCTTGTGTATTAGTCATTTAGTATCCTATATTATCAAAATTTGCATGCGGGGGTAATAATTAGTTTTACCGTGCAGAATTGGTAAAAGAAGGCATCAAAAGTGGATTCTTCAGGGTGGCCACCCTGTGGAAGCTTTTACACTAAAAATATATTTTCTTTGTTTTGAGGAATAATATGCCAGAGCCTTCTTATTAGTTTGTCACTTACCCTCCGATTGTCTGAAGCTTCGTTGATTCGAGCTGACGAGCTGCTTCTTCTGTTCTTTTCAAAAGAAGTACCTATAATATCCAAAAGATCATGTGTAGTCAAAAAAACAAACAAAAAATATGAGAATTGAAACAACGATCGAAATCGTATAATATTGCTAGTTTTTAATAAAACAAAAGAATTGAAAAACCAATGAAAAAGCAGCAACTTCAATGTGAACAGACGGCCAGAATACATTATGAAGCCAACGTACTTTATTATAGTTAATTGCGGGTATAGAATGAAAAACTAACTAATTTTTCGCTCTGTAAAATGAAGAGATCGAATTTTAAGATTAGAACTTTAAACCAACAACATTAAGTACCTTTTGCGAAAGATTCCGAAAATGCATTTCTTGGAGCATGCTACTGTGACGACGTATATTTTCGTGACGGGAGATGGCCAGCAATACTCCCCGTTCAGGCACATATCGGCACACTGCCGCCCCTATTGCCTTCTGAAATTCCTTATGTGCATTATCCATTTTCGCACTGCGAAAAAAAAAAACATGAGGTATCACATTATTAATCTGGTATTATGTTTGCATGATTTAATGCCGACTAGATAACGAAATATGCAGACGAAATGTAAAAAAAAATAGGAAAACGAAATATAGAAACTTACAACTCTCGCAATTCTTCAGGTACTTCGATTTCAATCTTATGAAAAGCATTTTTATCGATTGGAGGGTTGGGATTCTTCGGTCTCAATCTCTCACTGGCAACTATTTCAGTATATGCATACTCCCATCCCAAATATTCAACGACTAGAAAGCCTCCTTTGATCATCTGAAGTACAAAGTTTTCCATGTTGTTAGAGCATTTCAGGTTTAACTGCTTAACGTAAGTGTCCCGATTATCGACAGTGTCCCAGTTATTGACTGTCAGCTACGCAATAATGACAAAAAACAAGCGTTCGTTATGTGCTGAAGAGGAAACGTTTGTTAATGGCTTATAGCCTATAGCTTATTCTATCGATAAACAAGCCTTAGAAAGGCTGTCAACTCCAATGCAATAAAATTGAATTCAAAATAATTCTCTTTATTTAAATAATTCCATTTGAATATCACAGAATTTTGAATCTGTAAAACACTAATACACCAATTCACTAGTAATACTATGTATTTTTCTTTATTTTCTGCCATTTTCTTACTTGAACTGCGGTACATTCGTTTGTCAATAACCGGGGCATTTACTGTGAATAGTTTCCAACGTAAGTAAATGTGTATTAATTATGACTGAGGTATGATGGAACATTTCCTAGACAAGGTTTGAAAATTGATGAGATTATAAGCTTAGAGGCAGTAAACAAGTGATTGAGCTTTCATCTTTTTTTTTTTTTTTTTTTTTTTTTAACTTTCAATTAGACATTAATATTTTAAATTTATTCTACTAACCTTAATTATCGCTTTCCACCATCCACACGCTTCTTGGTCATTGGCCCGTGAAAATACTTCGATTTCCTGATTCTCTTGGAACTCAGGTTTCGGGCCATCTTTTGGCGGGAGACGGACTTGAGCAAAAGGGAACTTCGATTCAGGTTGCCAGCTGCAAATGCATAAACTTTAATATAGACTTGCCTCAAAAAGAAAAAAGTATTTTGCAAAATAGGTCATTATCCTAATATAAAATACGGCTAGAAAAATAAAATCTTTCGTAAAATCAACAGAAACTTTGTAAAAAATCTAGTTTTTTTATGTAAAAGTTTTAGGAATAGCGAGAAATCATGGCCCTTCGAGTGTCAACTCGGCCATTATAATTTTGAATGAATTGTATTTTTTAAAAGAAGTTTGAAGTTAAGAGGCCATTTTTTTACGAACATATTCTTCATTATCTTGCAATTACAGTAAAATGTCTTTGCGAGCTACTAAATATATTGTTCTCGTGAAAACTGACCTGTCTCCCCCATTTTTTAAAGGGCCTTGACGGTCGCCCTGAATTTTTAGAGGCCATTTGGCACTTTGGCTTCCCCTGTAATTACACATCTGGATGATATTATATGCTAGATAATCTTTCAAAATAATAAATCTTATATGGCAATTTGACATTCGAAGGACCTAAATATTTCCTCAACTGAAAGACAATTGTACTTAACAAAATTTTTATTCAAGATTATAAACCGTTATTTTCTTATGTCAAATTTTTGGGTAGGTATCTAAAACAAAGTCACATTCTATAAACAGAAGCTTACAAGAGTGCAAATCGATCATTAGGTATATTTTTTTTATTAATGCATCTTTTTATTGTTTTATTTATAGATATAATTCAGATAGAAACAAAAAAAAAACAGAATTTTATCTTCTTTCTTGGACGTAATACAAAGGTACGTAAACTTTACAATTTTCATTCCTAATCTTTTTGTTAATTTGAAAAAAATGTGAAATCTCTTTTTATCAATCCAGTTAAAAAGTATACAAATTTTATACCAGCTAACTTATAAGAAAAAGTAGAATATACCTTACAGTTGAATGTAAAAGGGATTGATTAAATAATACAATAGAGAATAATGTCAACTCTTCTGGAATATTGATTTTCCACACCTTTGGGTCAAATATAGAAGAAATTAAATATTATTTCTACTATATTGTTTAATTTAGGAATAAGAATTAATATTTTGTATTAAATGTGTGGAGAGCACGTGATAATTTTAAACCTCAGAAGTCATTTCCAATTGTGTTTTTACAAAAGATGATGTCATACTAAAATCTGGGAACTTTGAATAAGAATACTAAGAAAAAACTTGCAGCATAGAGAATTTGGCGTTCAAAAACGCATTTGTGCTTAAATATAAAATCATTTTAAAATTAGGAAGAGCTGCAAATGAAATATTTAATGTGATTTGTATAATTCATAGCATTGGAATTATAATTAGATTTAAATAATTTTCCAATGGGTCTAGTAGCCATTCTGCTTTTTGTATTCTTAACACAAATGGCAAAACTATTGAAGCAAGGTTATGTTATAATAATCAATGAATCTTACTAGTAAAAGGAACAATTATAGCACAAAATTAGTAAATAGATCACTAGATAAATGATTTTATTAGTAAAATTCAACGGCTACTCAACCCAAAGTGCACTCTTACAAAACATGATGGAAAATAAGAATCTCCAAGTTCTACCCGAATATTCACAAAACTGACCACAAAAAACGTGAAATATTTTTAAACAACAAAAGTAATTCAGAAACGTACATATATGAAAAAGAACACATGTTTTTAACAAAAAAAAAAAAAAAATCTAATATTTTCTCTGATGAGAATGTAATTGATACTGCAAATCTGAGATCTTAGAGGGTCATTGAAAATTAACTAATTTTGACAAGATCATTGAATTTATCCCGTGGAATTGGGATTGCACATAAAATTGATAATGGAAATAATTTATAGGTTCTCCTATTGTTGGATATTCACGGCATCGAATAATAAAAGACTTGGAGTCTATTTCTATCAAGCCTAGAGGCCACTTTGTCGAACTGATACTTCCGACTGCAAGAAGGAGAATGACCGTACTTCGCTTACCGGAAATGGAAAAAACTTACTCATTTTCGAATGCTACCAAGACTTCTTCTTCAAAAACATCAGTGACAAAGGCCTGAAATGAAAAATACATAAAGTTGAAGAGCTCATGAGTCAAGAGTGATTTACTAGCAGTACAACACAGCCCGACATCGAAGTTCAAGGGATAGCGAAATCGGTGAGGGATATTTTATTTTCACACGAAAAAATAAAGGAAGATTTCTTGAGGATGAGGATAAGGGTTAGGACAAAACGTTTCAGGACGCAAACCAAAATCACGCCCTGTCAAATGAGACATGGCGTCGAAGGAAGCCACGGACCGGTTTCGCAAAGTATAAGCGTCAATTCTATAATTTTATAATCGTGTCGCGCCCCGTGGGTTTGACCATCTACGGCAATGCCATTTTGTCCGATTTCTTGTATACTTTTCACAGAACGAACCTTATAATATGCTCCGTTTTCACCGCATACTTCCACCGCGAGATCCTCCATCTTGCTTTGTGTCGGCCTGACGGTGTGATGCCTTTGAGAGGGCATGCTGGTCGCTCTCGACCAATGAGAGCCAACTCATTGGTAACGCCATTTTGGATAAGACAAACGATTCAAATTTGACTTAGGATTTTTCCCGGGCTTTGAATTTACAATTCAGACCGCGGATGTATGAGTAAAAACCGTAAAAACCAATAAGAGGGGAAAGTTCCTGTAACTTTATACTTTTATTCAAATTTCCTGAAATTCTGGTTTGTAAATTATAGTAGGGCTAATTTCTGGTTTTTTTATATGATGATATTTATAATCATCTTAAATTTGAATTTCTCTACCAATTTTTTCTTCTGTTTTCTTAATTTTAAAACGCTGTATTTTTAAATTTATATATTAAATTTACTTATTGACTCCAAAAAATAATAAGATACAGGATATTTGTTATGTAAAGAAAAGTAGACATTACATTTGTAAACAATAATTGATAAATACTTACAAATTACGACGTTACCGGCCGATTGTGACGTAACGTAATGGCCGATAATGCAGAAGACAAATAACCTAACCTCAAAACAGAAAGCGTTTTATTTCCAAAACAAACCATGAAACAAACTCTTTTCACTTATTAACAGTTCTCATTCAATAAAATATCAATAAACAACATGATTTTTATTATTATGTTTAAAAGGATTATAATCTTCTAAAAAATTTTGTTTTTATCACGCGTCATGCGCCAGTTGGCAAGACTGGTCACTGACATTTAAACACATTTAAAGACAAATTCACACTTCACAGTCTTTGACAGATGATCGGTCGAGTTAGTCGAATTTAACCTCGATCAGTAGAGTTTTTGTAAAAATCAGAAAGTTAATTAACTTTCTTACTCCAGGTCTAGTTTCTACTTAATGATTTATATTTTTTTTTTGCTTATGAAGCTTTCATGAAATCGCGGCTTGTGTCTTGTGAACAGAGCAAAATGAAATAGAGGAATGGAGCACCTTGTCAACCTTGTCTTGTTGCCAGTGAAATCAGTGAAATGACTCGTGGAGTATTTTTAGCGATTTCCTTTACATTTTTATTACCGGTTCGTTTAATTTGACATCTATAATTTGTGAGAGACATTCTAAAATCTGCGTCTGTGGAGATTTGTCGCGATCACGCGATATCAGAAATCTTGACAGTTTCGATGCTGTCTAGAGTGCTTGCTCCAATTACCTTTTACAGGCGACAATGTCTGAAAGCAGTGAATCTGAAGAGTTTTTCGACGCAGAAGATGACAGCACTCACCGAACTTCAAGGTAATTTTTAATAGTCAACTCAGTGTTTTAAAAATTCGAAAGTTTAAATCTCCCTGGGGCACTTTTTATACAAAACATTTTGGAGTAGACATTTAATTATTGATAATGATTAACGATATAATAAAGAACATGAAGTTTTGTCATGTCAATCCGCAATAATAGTCATTATATATGAGGTACGATCGCGTGTTTTAAAGTCATTCATTATATTTTAATTTAATTTTTTTTCTTCAATTATTAAACTGGGTTATCATTTTTCCAGTGTTTTAGCAATGATACAAATTATGAACCATTGCCAATAATTTCAATAATAACAATTTTTCCAAATTATCCTAAGTAAATAATATGTTAAACTCTTCTTTCATCATAATTACATGAGACATAAACTAGACATATAATCAAGTCTAATTATTGACTGTTAGTGACGCATCAAATATTTTCATTACGCAATACAAATCAAACTTTTTTATAGTAAGTATTTCTTTTCAAAATGTTTTTCTACTTGGAAAGCCCAAACTCCAAGTTATTATTAACTTTTTCCTGCAAAGTTTGAATACCAAAATGATACCAAGTTAGCAAAAACACTACTGGAATCCCCAAAAATTAAGTGTATCTACTTAAAACATTTAAAAACTGATTATCTCAACTTCCTAGGAGAAGTAAAAATCACCAACCGCCCGATGCTGAATCACAGGTCGAGAAACCAGCAGCGGAAAAACAAGTCGACGATAATTTATTTGTGAAACCCGCTGATCCCAAACCTCTTCCTGATCCAGGAAGTCAAGTCGACTCAGAAGCTAAAAAAAATCTTGAAAAAACTGTAAGTTTCTTCTGCATTTTAATGAACTTTTTCATTGTAGCCATTAAAAAATAGTTTAAATGCCCGTTTTTAACTACTTTTTTCCCTATAGTTCATTAAACTTTTAAATATTTTTCAGCTGGATGAAAATAATAAAGGAACCGGGACGGATAAGATTGTTGGTAGAAGACGGTTTCGAGAACTGAGACAGCGAATGCAAACCGAGGACGATGACATCCCACTCAACAGTTCGCCCCCGGATAGTCAGACGTCTTCGATCGAGGGTGTTTATCCCGCGCCCTCGAAAACATCGCATCCTTTTAGAATAATAGAACACGATACCTTCAGCTTACAAAGTATGACTTCTTTGGGACGCGTTGGTCGAATTTTGGCTGGTACATCAGACAACGCATCTGGAGTTCTTGCTCCTAGTGCTCCTCAGTGTCCACCTATCTTGTCCCGGGATAGTCAAATGTCATCCATTGCTAGCATTTCCAGTAAAGACGAGGATGTTGCCTCCGGCAAGGTTTCCCAATCATCGAGCAGCTTAACACTCTCTGGAGAAATGCTGCAGGACTCAGTAAATGGTAGATCAGATTATTCTGCTTCCTCACATGGTGAAAAGCCCGCTTTGCTTCAAGAACCTGACGTTATTGCAAGCACGAAGAATAACGGAAAGCCTCCTGATTCTCATAATGGTTCTATTCCAAAAGTTCCAGTGGCACCTCCTCGACGGAAGAAGAAATCAAAGATGCAGACTCCGACTGATCTGGCTGTAAGATTCAGAATTTGTATTAAGTGCAATGAGGGGGTCTACTAACCGAAAAAATTGGGTAATCCAAGAAATAACCGGGAATTGAAAGGAAGCCTGGAAAAATCCGGGAAAATCAAGAAATAACTGGAAATTGAAATAAATCAAAGATACAAAGTCGAATTAGGAATCGCATTTCAAATTTTAAAAAATGCTCATTAAATCTTTTGAAATACCTTATATTTTACGACAACCCGGAAATAACTGGAAATTTTGTGGGCGAGAATTAGTAGACACCCTAGTGTAATTAGATAGTTTTCTAAATTTTTGATTTTTAAATCAACTTATTATTTCAGCCTGCGCCAGCTGGAACATTAGTCTCTGCTTCCCCACTGCCTAGTCCCGCGAGTACAATTGAATCAATAACTAGGGAATTTGAACACTCTCTCGACATTCGATCCGCTACGAAAGGACAATATGTAGTAAAACCTCAGGTAATAGAGAGTGTTCTAGAAGTTCGTTTGGCCTTGTTAAAGTTGATTCAAAAAGAAAATAAATTTCTTTACCAGGATGAGGATAAATCAAAGGCAGAGGGACCTTCCTCGGAGGAACTAGAGAGAGTCGAAAGAATGAAAGCGGAACTGTTGAGCGTTCGTTCCAGTGACAAGTCTAATAGTCCATTGGGATCCTTATCTAGCAATAGCATCGGTCGATATTCCTTGGGACCTCACCGACTTTCTGGTTTTAATCCTCAAGGTTCAAGGGAAAGACGCAAGTCTGCTGGAGATCAAGACATGGTCAAACAGCTCAACATGTTCGTCAGAACGAGAACGGATTCTGGAAAACGTCTCACTGATATGGTACTAATATTAAACTATAAAACTTTAATCAAATAAAAGAAAATACGAACTTTCGAATATCTTTATTAAAATCTTTTCTTACTGTTTCTTTTTTTTTTCAGGAAATTTTGGAGCAAGTGACAGTCTTGAACTTGGACACAGGAGAAAGAGTGCCATTGAGTATTGCTGAGGACAAACTTCCTCAGTGTATTAATCCCTTGT
Source organism: Synergus magnus (assembly GCA_032275165.1). Taxonomy (NCBI): domain Eukaryota; kingdom Metazoa; phylum Arthropoda; class Insecta; order Hymenoptera; family Cynipidae; genus Synergus; species Synergus magnus. Next base: position 1,523,898 of record JAUESH010000024.1, on the reverse strand, counting down.
CTCTTCACATAATGAGATTGACTTCTGAATACATAAGTAACACGAGTTTAGAAAAGGAGAAGGAGAGTGACGAGGAGAGCGTAGACAGCAAAATGTCTAGTATACCTCCAGATGAAGATGTGACAGTCGGCAGAGTACGAAAAAAGACCCAGAAACTGAAAAGATTCTTAGGTTCAACAGTGAAGAAGACAATGGACAAGGCAAAGTCTATCGCTCAAGAAGTTTCACACGCTAGACACAAAGAAGACGTGATGGACATTGTGGATGAAGTGAACCCTGGAGAACAGCAGTGGATAAAATTAAAAGCCTCGAATAGTCACAAAGGTCCCTATGAATTTGGCAACCTGCAACATGTTCAGGATTTGAGTGGTGAACACGTGGGTCCCGTTTGGTGTATGAAATTCTCAGCTTGCGGGAGATTATTAGCAACCGCTGGTCAAGACAAGGTTTTGAGAATTTGGGTTTTGAGGGACGCTTTCACTTATTTCCAAGACATGAGGACAAAATACAATGCTGAGAAAGTCAGTCCGACACCTTCACAAGAATCCCTAGTTTCTCAACAATCTATGGAGGATCCGAATGTAATAGCAAGCGCCTTCAGCGAAATTGAAGGCACGAAGTGTCCTTTCATGCCAAAGCCTTTCTGCACTTACACTGGACACACATCAGATCTTTTGGATGTATCCTGGTCGAAAAACTACTTCGTTTTATCATCATCGATGGACAAAACCGTCAGACTCTGGCACATATCTCGGAAAGAATGTCTCTGTTGTTTCCAACATATCGATTTCGTAACTGCGATAGTATTCCATCCTAAGGATGATCGGTACTTCCTTTCAGGATCACTCGACGGTAAACTTCGACTCTGGAATATTCCAGACAAGAAAGTGGCTGTTTGGAACGAAGTGGACGGCCAGACAAAGTTAATCACAGCAGCTAATTTTTGCCAGAATGGAAAGTTTGCGGTAGTGGGATCTTATGATGGGAGATGTATATTTTATAATACAGATCAACTCAAGTACCACACGCAAATCCACGTTCGATCGACGAGGGGGAAAAATTCTACCGGTAGAAAAATCAGTGGGATCGAGCCAATGCCAGGTGAGGACAAGATTTTGGTTACTTCGAATGATAGTCGGATTCGACTTTACGATCTGAGGGATTTGAATCTCTCGTGTAAATATAAGGGGTATGTGAATGTTAGCAGTCAAATCAAAGCCAGCTTCAGTCCTGATGGACAATATATTGTTAGTGGATCGGAGAACCAGTGCATTTACATTTGGAAGACTCATCACGACTATTCCAAGTTCTCTAGCGTTCGAAGAGATAGAAATGATTTCTGGGAGGGGATTAAGGCTCATAATGCTGTTGTGACTTGTGCTGTTTTTGCACCAAATCCTGATACTATTATTAAACAGATAGAAGCCAGGGAGCAGCTGGAAAATAAGGCAGATCCAAAAAATATCGATAGCGTTAGCGCGAATGCTACACCTGTTGATCCTGTTGTTGAACAACGTACAAAAGGCTGCGGCGGTCACGTTCTTGTGAGTGCAGACTTTAACGGATGCATTAAAGTGTTCCTGAATAAAACTAAACCAAAGCATAGTTCTTTACCGGCTTCTGCTCTCGCGTAATCGATTGCAAATTTTTAAGTAATGCATACTGTTGACTAGGGTGAAGGGGAAAAAATTATTTCCTAAATTAGCTGAAGAAGATTCCTTTCGTCACCAGCAAAGTGCGCCTAAATTTTTTATGAAATTTAATATCTCTTGCTGTCCAATTGTTGTTCAAGTTTTTGTAGAAAGGAAACAAATCATTAAGAGAAAATGTTATTCAAATAAATTGAATAATTTTCTTCACAAACAAAAGCAATTTTGCTGATGGCCAAAGTCAAAGCTTTATCATTTTTTTTTTTTCGTTTCGCCCTACTTCTGATCTTAGGATTCTAATCAATTTCAAGGAAAGCGTCTCAGTAGAAGCAATTTTGCGATACTGAAAAGACCAGTTGTATATATGAGAGAAGAGTATTTTAACACAAGCTTCGAATCAGCTTTTCGTGCTGGAAGAAAATGTATTCTCATTTTAAAGTTGCAAGGTTAATCAATTTTTCTTTGTCATATTTGAATTTAATATTTTATTAATTGTAGATTAAATACTCCTTCTAAATTTCACATTCCATAAATGATTCGTCGAGTAGAAAATGGGATAATTTTAATGTGGCTTTAGAAATTGATTAACTTTGCTTTTTGTGCCATTTTTTTTTCACCAAATATGAAAAGTGAAAGTTTCCATTTGTATCAACAATGACGATAAATAGCTAGCACAATTATTGCAAACAGTGGTATTAATTCTCATAGACATTGCTGAAATAACACGTACATCGAATATAAATAAAGGAATGGACCTGAAAATTCTGATTGAAACTTAGATTTTTTCATTTAAATTTCTGAGACAACAAAGTAGAATATTTTTCGTTTTTACACAAGCTATACAATTTAACAATATTATAAAAACTATATAATAAAAGCTTCTTTCAGTCATAAAAATGAATAATAAAAGTAAATATCAGTTCTGAAATTGAACTTTCTTTTAAATTTTGCAAATTTTTATGTTTCCTGAAATTGAAAAATTTCCTACTGTGACAAAAGTTAAATAATTTCGACAATAATTTAAATTTTGTTTCTAGGACACGGAAAATAATTATAAAAAAATATATTTGAAGCTGTGGTCCATTAAATCTTATTAATAATCAAGCAAAGCTTCAATATTTTCGGGAAAATTCATTTAAGCTGAAGATTTTAATGAAATGAATAATATTTTTGGGAACTAGATAGTAATAAATTTACACATAATTAACTGCATTAGGAAATAACTAATGAGCAGGATTGATGGTTAATTGTTGATGGTTTTATACATGACTTTCTGCGTTTTTATCAAATATTTTTTCTATAATTACTTCTACTGATTGCGTGACTTGAATAATTGTGTAATTATTTTGAACTTCATTTACATGAATGAATACTTAGGAATTGTATACTTTGTAAGATATACGTTTACTCACTTTCGGCTGAACGTGACTTTTTTTGTAATCGAATTTTTTATACTTGTTGTCGTTAAAGGATATTCTTTTTATTGCCCGACAGATTGTGTACACTTACACAGGTATACCGATTTATGGGGCACCACCAATTCGTGTCAAGAGTCACGAACTGTCTTTTGAGCATTTTTCTGAATTGAGCATCAATTTAATTTCATTTTATTACTAAATTATTATTAATTATTTTTGGAACATAGAAACTGAAAGGAAAGACAATATGTATAATTTGTATATTGTCTCGAAAATTTTACCATGACATGGTCGCACACTTTATGGATTTGAAATACCATTACGATAAATTGTTAGTTAACTTATACTATTTTGTAACTGAGTTTAAAATGGTTAAAATAGTGCAATCAAACTAGATAAATCTCGATTTGCCGTTTATTTTTGTTTCTTATACAAGTGAAAGCATTTTATGAGGCATGATAAAACGTATCAATTTTTGAAATGAGTGCGTTACTGAATCTTGTCAATTAAATAAATTTCAAAAATCACTGTATTTGTAAAATCAAAATTACTCTTGAAAATGTCTACACACTTTTTGCAAACACACAAATGAAAATTAGGTGTTGATAATTGTTACTGTAATAAGTGTAATATTTTTTTTAAATTTTCATTAAGTCATCTAATATAATATACAAAATGTTCAAATAGGCTTGAGCTTCTCTTTATTTTGTTTTTGATTTTTTTTAAATAAGCTCGATTCAACTGCGCATGGTAATTTAATATCTAGTTTAAACTTCGGCTTTTATAGAAAAAAAAATGTTTCGCAGCCTCGATTTTTAGAAGGGAAATAAAGTCATAGTATTCGCACAGTAATCAAACTGATTAATTACTAATCTGTTAAAGTACGGAAGTGTACTAAAAAAATTTAAAGTTCACTGGTACTCGAATTTTAAAAGGTGTATAAAAAAATTATCGTCGCTGGTGTGCGTTATAAGTATTAAAATTCAAGTAATGTAAATATGCAGATGAGAGATTAGATTTATTGTAAAAAGTGTGATTGTAAATATTTGTGATGGCGCAGCAACAACGTGGGAACGATATTATTGCCATTCCGTTTTGTGGCGTGCACAAAAATAATTTGTTATCTTGCAGTTCTATATGTTATATTATAATACATTGTCACGTTGAATGCGTCTATGTTTTTGGATTGCTGACAATGAATTAATAAACCTGAAACACTAATTAAAAGTCTTATAATTGAAAGCCCCTTTCTATTAAACCATTTTATTAAAATGTGTTATGTTACCATTATATAAAAATGTTACATTGCCATTACATAAGATTGTAACTTTACCGTTACGTCTGTGGCAGCTCTGTATATTAATTTTAATACGCTTACATATAGATTTTCATTTACAAATATATATATGAAGTCATTTGCATATATACATTATATTAAATATCATACAAATTTTTCTAACAATGTGCAATATCTTCCTATGCGAGACAGCAGATTGATTGATTTGCATTTTAAGTTAATAAATCATCGCAATAAAATGTTAGGACCACACACTGCTGTACAGGCAATTACAATGGTACGCATACTGGTTACAGAAGGTGGAACTAATGTAATCTGTGTATGTACGTGGCTTCCCATGGAGAAGCCGACAGATCGTGCACATGAATACAGGTATATCGATTTACCGGACACCGATTCGTGTCAAGTTTGGCGTGATGGGTGTCGATTGTGAAGTGGGGAGAACGATTAGGCGGCTTAAGAATGGGACAATCGTGCCAAACGGAAAAGCTGCAGAGGTCCCATCGGGATAAGTGCGTGTACTCACATTGATGAAAAAGGGGTAAAGAGGGGACAAGTGGGACGTAAGGAGGAAATGAAAGAGAAAGATCTAGAATAGCAAGAAAGGGCAAATTCTAAGATCTATTGCTTATAAGCAATAAGATATTGCAGGAGATTCAATTTATGTTGCGAGATATCCTGCGGACATCCTGGAATGTTTTCCTATTACGCTATTCTACAGGTTTTCAAGGATATTGATTTTTCACCTTGATGGGGCATATCCCAGAAATTCCCGAGGATATTTCGAGCTATAAAAAAACTGGAACTCAACTCGCTCTAGTTTCAGTTTCGAGCTTTTTGTGCGCCCGACATAACAGTTATGTAACCGACTTTTATTGCTTTGCGCTTTTAAAAATCCAAAGAGGGAAAGACATAGAGGACATAAATGAAGTTATCTCAGTGTACTGTTAATACGCCCTTTTCGAATGCCCAAAATAATCCAAAGGATATCCTATGATTATCCCAGGGTTATCAATTTTCACCTTGCACAGGGTTGTCACAGAGTAATGTATTTCAAAAAAGTGACAAAAGTGACTAATTTTGAATTTATTTTGATTTAATTACAT
>JAUESH010000024.1:1507518-1518328 GCA_032275165.1 Synergus magnus | reverse complement strand
TACATACATACTCTCTATTAAAAAGTTCGTCGAAATTCCGTGTGGTGGCGCGCGGAGCACGGTGCGGGAAAATTTGAAAATACTTTTTTTTATTTTTTATATATAAAATTTTTTATAGGTATATAAAATTAACAATAAGTACAGAAGTACTAATTTAAATTGAAAAATGATTAAGCTTTAATTACTTTCAATCTATAAATAATTGTATAATAGTAATTTATAATTTTAAATTTCCAATCGAAATAAATAGGCTGAAAAACAACAAAGTTAAAGAATAAAACATATTAATGTTTTAATTTGACTCCAAACCAATCATACTTTCTAAATTATTACAATTTAAATAGCTTAGTTAAAAGAAATATTTAGCATTAAGAATATTCTAAACTAAAAAGGAATTTTCCCTGTATAAAAAAACTTTGAAGATTTAAAAACATTTTTAAAAAAACAAAAAATTTAATAGGTCCCACCGAGATTTGAACTCGGATCGCTGGATTCAAAGTCCAAAGTGCTAACCATTACACCATGGGACCGCTTGAGAGGTTAGGAAAAAAAATCCAACAATTGAAAATCAATAAAAATCACAGTCAAAAAAGATATTTTTCTAGGTCCCACCGAGATTTGAACTCGGATCGCTGGATTCAAAGTCCAGAGTGCTAACCATTACACCATGGGACCGGTTGAGAGAAGTGATTTTAAAAGACCATTTAGAACTTGGGGAACTTTAATGACCCTTTTTTTATGACTTGTGATGTTCCTATGTTTACAAATTTCTTCTCTGATTTACTATCACTTCTTAAATTAGCGAAAAAAAACTGTTACAATACTAAAGACCTCGATGCGGCGTCGGCATTCTCGTGACACATTTTTGCATTGGGCGCTGGTGTCTACTTTTATAGGTTAAGTCTCACTTTTGTAAAAATGGTTCAAAATTTATCAAGAAAAGGCGCCAAAACGATTTTTTGTGTCGGAGCTTACGTCGATTATCGATTTTGGAAAAAGAGGCAATTAAAAACTATAGATGAAGGATTTGAGGAATTTTCGAAGGTTAGTGACAGTTTGGTTCTCTCGACATTTAACTACGCTTTCTGATGATTAATTTTTAAACCGCTTTGTGATAATATTTCTGTTATCTTTCCAGGCACTATTTTGTCATCCTTGCTCTACTAATGTAAATGCTAATTTTATAAAAAATTTATTTTCCTTAAAATATTTTTCTGTTGATATATAAATAAAAAAAATTTTAATTCAAATTTTCCCGCTTAAAGATGTTTTAAACAAGCGTGATGCTTGCTTTGTGAGGTATGAATAATTCTTTATGTGAAATTCCCTAAAAAGAACGCTCATGGCGCTGTGGTCTAATCGCAACTCTACCACTCTTTACCTTCGCCATTGTTTTGTGATCGTTGAGCTGCTTGCTACTTTGCAGAGCTGCCGTTTAGGAAATTTATTGTTTTTGAAGTTATGGGAGCTTTTGTCAAAAAATCAACAATGTGCCGAAAAAGTCGGGTGAGTAAATTTTTAAATTTCATGAAAATAAATTGTATGCCTGCTCCAAAACGAAAGCAATCAATATTTTAGTTTTGCGCTCCAAAATGCCATATCAACAATAGAGCTACCTGCGTACTCCATTTTTCACTCTTTAAATGCTATATCTTATATTTCTTTCTAAAAGCGTGTGAAAATCTTAGCAAAGATTGGCAAATGGTCAAATTTTGTCATTTAGTTCTTGTGAGCTCGTGAGGTTCTTGTGAAAACTTGACAGTTTTTGTTTAATATTTCATAAGAATAAACGTTGATATTTACCCAGCGGGCACGAATATCTCAAGACGTTTTTAGGACGTCCTAAAAACGTCCTAAGTCAGGCCAAATAACGTTCTAAAAACGTACAATGTTCCAAAGACGTTTTTAGGACGTATTTGGAACATTGGACGTTTTTTGGACGTTTGTTGACCTGACTTAGGACGTTTTTTTGGACGTTCTAAAAACGTCTTTTAAACATTACGTCCTAAAAACGTTTTTACAACGTTCTAAAAACGTCCTTAAATTTCGTGCCCGATGGGTACTCATATACTGGAATATGTAAAGGTGATTTGAAATGTCGTCCGTGAACTTTCTCTTTTCTAATAATTTTACGAATTATTACGATACTGTCAGATAATTGCGCAATTCAGGTTGAAAAAGTGCGATCTTGGGCTTCTGAATTTATGTCGGGATGACTATTTTTACAGTAGATTGCTTCTCTGTGCTCAATTTTCAAATTTAACTCATAGAGTTTGATCTCTGAATTTAAAATTTAAGTTTTGAAATATTCTTTTTTTTTTTGACATTAGGCATTGTTTTTTTTTCTACAATAACGTTTTGAGTTTCTATTTGAAAGTAATATTTAAAAATGCTAATACTGTTTCTCCAAGAACTACATTATGCAAAATTTTTAAACGTTTTCTAAGGAAATTCATGTACTTGTCTTTGTTTATGAAGATTAAATTGGAGATAAATTTCTCCTTTTGTAGCTGTGTTGACAACTTGCTCTCCCATATGTTTACGTGAGCCATCACTCATAATAATATACTCCACAGACAATTTATATCATACAACCTACTTTTATAATTCCATAATAATCGAGTTAAAGGCGGAAAAGTTATAATATTTTACAAATAAAATGTAACTATCGAAATATTGTTTCTCAAATAATGAAGAATAGAAGATATCTAACTTATTAAACACAAGTAATTGTATGTTGTTGCACTCAACATTAAGCAAGTTTAAAATTCGAAGGATGAGTTCACACGAGTGATAACAAACTTTTCACTTTCTCATTGATGAACCTTGAAAATCAATTTCCACACATACTTTCGATTGGCAATGATTAGAGAATGTAGTTACTCAATACTTTCTTGCTCAATGTTTTACTAATACCTTTTATCAAACTAAAAATCGAATAAAAAGTATTGTAAAATTACGAATACTTGCAATTTTGATTTTTTAATTTACTCATAAATCTCGTATCTACAGCTAAATCTTACAGATATTGATTTATGATTACGATTTTGTTTTGAAAAAGGTACTAGATAGTAAACACTCTTTCAATATTCTCCGAATAACAAAAAGCAGATTTCAAAATTGTTAATATACAATACTTTTATGAAACGCATAGGTCTTTTATTTTTGCGGCAAATACACAGATAAGATGTGAACCACAGTGTGTATTTATTTACAAAAGCGTGTGGCCGATAATAGGAAGCACCAGTTAAATCTCAGCATTTCGAGGGTGTGTTCAACTCGAATCACAAGTTTAACTAATCTTCAGAGTTACGTCGCCTTAATAATGTTAGTCACGCTGTTCTACGTCATGTGAATAATCAGCTATAACTTCTTTTAACTCGTGTAAACGTATACACACTCCAGACTGAAGGTCATCTTATCAACTCAACTTACACCTATAATCTATTCTAAAACTCTGGGTAAATTTTAATCGTACAATAGCGAAATAAATCGGCTTCGGTTAAACAATAGTTTTTTCTAAGCTTTCGTTTTACGTTTTACGTAATTTACATTCGTAATAGTTTAGAGTATGCAAGTTGCATTTTTTAGGTTTCTCATTATTACCGGCCATTGAACTAAAGTCAGTGTACAAAAGCTTTATATTTATATAGGTCAGCTGGCAAACGTTCTTTAGAAATTAACGTTGAGTAAGATTTGATGGCATTAGTGAGATATAAATAATGGAAGGAATAAGATTGGTGTTAATTTGCGATTAACGTGAACTAACGAAAAATGTGTTCTATGTCTTTTTAGGTCAGTAGAATGGTGTTGAGATCTACCTCCTAGAAGGCGTGAAACGATTACGAGCTTTCAGGAAACCGATAACTGACCAGATCACAAAAAACAGGCTAACCAAATCCGATATACACTACAGTTTTATTTCTTCTCGAAGAATATTACATTGGCCATCAGCAAATTCAAGGAGTAATTGCTCAACTCATCGGCAGGAAAATATCTTTTGAAGAAAGAGAACCCATTTTCGCATTCGTTAAAGCTCAGACTTCACTTCTAATCGCAGAAAATTATAAGAAAGGAGCAGGATGGGATCTGCGAGACCGCAAGACAAGCTCGGAGGAGGCATTTCCCTGCCACAGTGGATGAAAGGGAAATTTGACAATAGGTATGTTCAATCTCTAATTAATTCCTCCTATTTCGTTTTTTTTTTGCTTATCTTTAGCAAAATAACATTTAAAAAAGTAAAAATGAACCTTAAAAAACGAAAAGATCTTTTTTAATTACTAAAAACTACAACTTTATAATTAGTTCTTAAAATTGATTACAATATTTTTAAATGAATTTGTTAGAGATCTGCAAAGCTTTAAAGATTCAGTTATGCCGTCATCTAAGTTTCAAACGTCACACAAGTGCTTACAGCTGATATAAAGTTACCTATAGCAGTCCTAACCAGATATATTGCGCAAGCACCATCAATTGAGTGACTAATCCTGCTGAATAATGACTACGACTTTGAGTTTTTTAAGTGTAACTTTTTATTATCACAATCTCTTCTCGTGTCACTTACAAATTTTTAAAAGTATTGGTTGTGAAGTCTACAAACTAAATAAAAAGCAACAATTTCAATAAATATTACAAGAATAAATTTCTATTCCGTATGTATTTTTTTTGGTGTAAATTCAAGGATTTTATTCAACCAATTTTAACATAAATCAAATTTAAAGTTAGAATTTTCAAACCTAATTTGCATAGTAACAAAACTTCTGAATATCAGCTTTCATATCGTTAGACTTTTTTCTAATTAAGTATATGAAGCAACAAAATTAATCTCTTAAGCGGCTTCAGCAAAAATTATGTCTGCCGCATACGATTGCTATTTTTCCTTTTAAGATCTGTTTAGCAGGATTATTTGTAAATGGAATAATTATAATTGAAAATTTTCTTTAATGTGAAAAGACGTCTTTGACTCTTTCCTATTCTTTTTAAAACGGCTTCCCGGTGGACCGTTTCAATTATAAACAATGGTTTGAATCTTGTAATGAAAATTAAATATCCGTGACCTCACTTATTTGACTTTCGCCTTCGCCACGGTCAACGAAGTCTGACATTCATTTCCGATTGTCAACCTGGATTATAAGTTTATTATTTCCTCTCCCGGAAAACTTGTGATTCGATTTATGTGATAAGAATGAGTAATGACTTCACTATGAGAGAATAATGGTAAAGATTTCCAGTCTTGGTTGTTTACGTATATAGAATTGTAAACCAGAGAATTTTCCATTGTTATATTCTTATTATTTACTTAAAACATAGTTAAGTGCTATGTGGTTACATTGTTCGACTAATTAGACTCTGAACTCAAGGTCAGTCGTACGAATGCTTAAGTAAATGGGCTCAAAAAAATGGGTTAACGTCACGAGGAAAAAAGAAAGTAGATATTACAAAAGAAGGCTTGCGAAAGGAACTGTTTCATTTTTTTTTATTATTTGGTTTCAACTTTAGACCGACTTTTACTCTTTATCCTTATTCATTTGTGCAAATTTTATTAGAAGATCTTTTATAGTTGAAGGCTAATCGGAACGATGTTTACCTTTTAAGTTCCCATCTGTAGAGTTTATCGCAAAGGTTACTTCGGGTCAAGAAATATAGAACTATTATCAATAATGTAAAAATTAAGTAAATGTGGCTTTAAGACTTTAACCTCTGCATTTTTTATGGTAATGAATAACTCTGAATTATCATTATTTATACCTTTTAATTAAAGTGGCTTTGTGTATCTTACAGTTTACAAAACAAAGTATTGCCTCGTGTGGAAAATTACTCAAATGCCTAATCATTTATGACCAATGTGGCTTGACACGGAAGTCTGCCTTACATTGTTATCAGTGGTTTTTTTTCTAAAGAGATTATATTAATATTGAACTTGAAAAGGATGAATCTTATTATTTTTGTTTATATTGTCTGAAAAGATAAATAAGTCGGAATGATGTCCGGGAATTTTTAAGAGCTTCTAAAATGTTTGGACCGGTTTCTGACCTCAAAATTCGATTTCTTCATTTTACTTGATAAATATTATGATTCGATTTTTTTTCGCTCTGTATAGGTACTCATTTTAAAATAGAATTATGAGTACAGAGCGAAAAAGTGCCTAGTTTTAATACTTTTTGTGTAAAATGAAAAGTTTGAATTTTTAAATTAAAAGTAAACATTCTTTCGCTCTATAGGCATATTTCTATTTTAAAACGGAATACACCTACAGAGCGTAAAGATATTTGATTTTAATAATTGATAAGTAAAATGGTGAATTAAATGTTGAGGTTCGAATTTGGATCCAACACCCTTAATCATTTTACAAGAATTAGGCTTAAGATCTTAAAATGTCCGTCTGGCATATATCTAGAATTGAAAACTTCTATTAGTCACACTGCAAAGTTCATTTACAAAGTTCTAATTTTCACGACAAATAGAGATTCCTATTTCGGTAGATAACGTTTATTATATTAGAAGGTGTTTGTAAATTGGAAATCAGTTGGGAGTTGGAGTACACAACGCACGCGTCGTTATAGTTCGTAGCTCGAAGAAGACGTGCATCCATGTCTTGGCCTGTTTAGCAATCACGAGATCGCGTATTTTTAGATAGTCGCACATCTAAGCGAGAGTTAACATTTAAATGCAGTCTAACGTCACATTGTCAGTATTTAACGTTTTGTGAAGGTGTTGTTTTAATTCATAGCTAGCCAGTATTTTCATAAACGATAATCATATTTTTTATTCAAAAATAGTAGATATTTTTACTCTAAAAATACTGTGAGCACCCAGATTTTACTTATCAGTGTCCGATATTGTGGTCTCTACAAAATAAAGAAAAAAAGTTAGTGTTTACAATTTTAAAAAGAAACCAGCGCATTTGAATAATGACCAATTAATTTAATAATTTAATTTACATATTCCAATTTTAAAGCATTCTTTAGATCTTCCAAAAGTTAACGAAAAACGATGTTTGTAAGGAAAGAATTATTCAGTAAATATTTTGTTGATAAAGGTGCACCTCGGATCCGGTTCGTCAACGTCATAGCAATAAAAGTACGTCACTAATCTAACTTGCGGTAATTACCTTCCACAAGAATGACATTTATATTCCGAATACAATGAAGTATTTTTTCAAAAATTGAAATACGGAAATATACATCTAAAACCACTAAACTTTTTTTTAACCTTGAAATTGATAATTGGCAGGATCTGTCGGATGTATTAAAGTATTCAAGAGTTTTTTTCAATTCGAGACTCAATCTATATGTGAATTCCGTTTACGGATCCTTTGCCAACGAATCGAGGACGCTGTACGACATACAGTACACGAACGTGACTTGAACCGACAAGAGCGATACTGATATGAGTTTTTTTTTTATTCTCAAGTTCATTTCGGGAAGAACTCTTATATATCTCAATTTTTCCTTGTAAAGTTCAGTCGCGATGCTCTTCATTTGAGATGTGTTAAGAAGTCCGTGATTTGATTTTTAAGTAAAAACTGGATAACCAAATTGAGTTATTTTCTATAAGAGGGTATTTAGAAAGAGGTAGGTCTTTAGTTTTTATTTTGAGTTTATTAAAGTCAAGATCAGGGAACGGCTAGATTTATTTTAGATTCATTGTCAGGGATCGAAGGCTTCACTCAAAAAAAAAAAAAAAAAGAAACGTTCGAGAAATAATTTGTCACATTTCTAATTTATTTTAACATTAGATGTTTCTAAGTTGAAGTCGAAGAATTTGAACAAGAGAGATTTAAAAATTCGTGATATATAAAGAGATTAGTAATAAATTAATTGCTCCAATGCCACTCGGATAATTTCGTGAGTCAGAAGCTTGTGTAATGATGTGAGCATCACAAAATTGTTGTTCTTAGATCAAGGAATGCTTTTAAACGTATAGGGTACACTTTTTTAATATTTAAAAGTATAAAAACACTTAAGAATGTTTTAATTTAAAAATGTTGTCTATTTTTTTTTTTTTTGGTTTTTAATTTTAGAAGATCATGAGTTGAATGAACCTTGAAAGTTATATTTTGCAAACTTATTTTTAGGGTTTGTTATTCACATTCTGTTCATGTCAATTGGCTGTTGAGCTCATATTCAATGAATAATGTTAAATGACTAGACAAAATTTCTTATTAATTTCTCATTAAATTTATAATGCAGCAATCTCAATTGCTTATGTTTTCCAGATTCGATTTCGATGATAGTACATTCAGTCCACCTTCCCATGACGACAATTTCTTCTTCATCCCTTATGCCAAGAACCAGGGGACAGAAAATGCTTCTTCAGGATTCACAACCATCTCTGATGTGATCAGTGGGAACAAGGAGACCAGTCAAATTCCCACAGTTCAAGCAAATACAACAAACATCAAAGACGTAAAACAAATCGATTTCAGCAAACATCCAGAACCTTGCCAACCATTTGTCCCCAGTGCTGTTAATAAAGGTGAGTTAACTAAAAAATTACCGAGAATTTTGAAATCAAGACTCTGTTTTTGCAATCATTCTAATCTACAAATTCCTATTTTGATAATCAATTAAAATATTGTTGCAGGGAACGTTTACAAGCCCCCGAAGACTATTTTGGCTAATAACATACAAAAATCGCAAGGAACGGATGACGGTTTTCATTCAACACCAGCCCTCTGTGGCAAGTCGATCGTTCAAGTAGCCAACCAAATGATGTCCGGCTTCAACAAGAGCAATTCTAATTCAGAATTTCGTCCCGAGCAGACCGAAAATGCATTTGCAAAAGGAAGCAAGTCTCTTCCTGCGTCGCCAATGTCAACGCCGATGTCCACGCCAGACAGTTCGCCAAAATCGAGGAGGAGGCATCAGAACAGATTTTTTACTGGACCGTTCGTGCCAGATAGAGAAAAATATCAGGGAGGTTGGATTCTAGCTGGAATTTTGGGACAGCCACGTGAAATTTTGACTCCAAAAATCGAAGAGGAAGATGAATATACTCCAGAAAATGTACCGCAGAGGGCTCTGAGTCGTAAGAAGTCAATTTCATCGCAAAATCTTACTTATCTTGGGAAGGAAGAAAAATCGACCGACAAACAGTTGAAAATTAGCGTCTTTCAAGCTAAACCATCAGAACTTCGTGAGATGAACTTTTGGTCTCCAACTTCCATGTAAACTTCTCTGCGTCTTGCTTATCCTTTTTTAAATTTCATTTTTACTAATACTATCGCTTTTTTGTTTTTTTTTTTATGTAGTTTTCTAGAGATCTAATGGTCATATTCTAATAAAATCTAACTAGAATTGACGTCCGTCATGATCTTACTTAAGACAATTCAGCATCTGCTGAAGCTGTTGTTAGATTACTGTTTACACTTTACAGTTTCGCTATTATATAAGTCTTATAGCGAAAAAAACATCTTCGATCTTTCGTAACAAAATTCTGAGCAGATGAACAGAAAATAACAAGAGAAATAATTTTGCTTGTATTTAGTTGTTACTTGAAAGACGTTCTTTAAGATTTAAGTATTTTTCGTGCAGTACTTGAAAATTAATTTTAACCCGTAGATAGACGATAATTTATGCCCGGAAAACTTTATTTTATAAAGTCACTTTAAAGGAAATAGTGTAATTGTTATTTATTGATAATACGCGCAGATTTCACAAGGCAGTAAATCAGTTTCATATGTAAAAACTACAAACTCAGTGAAAGAAATGAACAAAGTGAATTTATTTGGTGCAGGTTTACTGTCTCAAAGTGCTACTTAAAAAAAAAAATCTTTTGTGTTTCCGAAAAATTTTCATCGTTAATCTGCATGCGTTAAGTCGCCAGCTTGGAAAGTTGTTTGTAATCAGGAACATTGAATCGCTGACGACTCAGACGAAAAAGAAAACTTGTACCTGGTTTTTTCGAGACTAACTTATCTAAAAGCTACTTTAGTATACTGTATATATTACATTATATTGTATAATTTTTCATTTACATCGAGCGCATTTTCAACGACACATTGTCTACATTTACAATATTAATCATCCAATCTACACGAAACATTTGACAAATAAAATCGTCTTGATTATTTTAAATTCAATTCGCAGTTCTTATTTAGGTTCTTTCGAATTCAAGAATCTAGATTTTTTTCTCATTAACCACTCACGATGAAACTTACAGGACTTGTAAAGCACATTTGTGGCCTTTTTTCCTGTAGTTTTCACTGTGGAACCACCAGTGGTTAAAGAAAATAAAAATAAAACGTAAGGTTCTTTATAACGAAGCTGTGAGCATTTGGGTGGATCGAAAATAAATATTTCTGGAATTCGAAATTGCTAAAATGCGGAAAACTAGCGTATTGGGATCCTAAAAAAGTATATGTAATTAATTTGGATTACCCGCGCTCGTAAAAAAAAGGTTTAAAAAATTTGTTTGCAGTGTTTCTAAATTTTCTTGATTTAAAATTTTGTTCACACACCTAGAGATCAGAAAAGTCTTCTCAATTTTTTGCAGATTTCAAATGATCATTTTCTGAGAGATAATTCCTATTTAACTCACCCCTGTTTTCGGAAATTTGTTTTTGACCCACCCTAATGAGTATTACCAGGGTGTCTAGCGGACCGGGAAACCGGGAATTTTATTGGACCGGGGAAAATCCGGGAAAAACCCGGGATTTTCATTTATGACCGGGAATTTTTCGTATTTGATCGAAAAATCGACTTTTTTCTACCACTACTTTTTTTCTAGTATTTCTACTTTTTTCTACTTTTTTTCTACTTTTTATATTATGTTAAAATTTCTATTTCTATGTATACGTTGACTTTCA
>JAUESH010000024.1:1483429-1507418 GCA_032275165.1 Synergus magnus | reverse complement strand
TTTAAATGGATTTTGTGAACCTATTTTGCATTTTACATTTTAAATACATTTTGAGAACCATTTTACCCAGCTCTGATATTTGTCTACTTGGAATTTTTTTCTTCTTGGATGGGTTCAGCAATACTGTAGGTGCATTTTTGCATTTATTATTAGATGATGAAAGTCTTGACCACTAGAAGTACTAGGATTACAATAGAACCAGTTTCTCTAGAGAGGAGGAACACCTTCTCTTACTCTCCCTACTCTGAATGTTATGCACCCGCCACATATACCTATGCTTTAATTTTTATTTATTATTTAACGAATCCCTTGGTTCAATGTACACATATGTATGTACCGGAAAACACACTGACATTATTTTTTCAAGGCCAAGGAAATCCAGAGTATTCACCTACATTCGTTTACCTGATACTAATACTCCTGATGATGTAATAAGTTGAACATAAGAAGGGTTATTTTCAAAAAAAATATTAGAACTCTTTTAAATGATGCTAAAGAGACCTATAAATACGATGCCAGATTCAGTAGTGTCATTCAATTCAACTCTTGCAATTGAAGTACTAGCACAAGCTAACCCTACAACAAAATGTTCAAGGTAAGAAATCAAAATTACTTTTTATTATAATTTTCTTTCTTTACTTTATATTTTTGAAGCCTCCCTTTCTCTTTTGAAGATAATGAAGATTAGGTACATTCCTAAGTTGAACCGCCGCATCGAATAAGGGGGTATAAAATTTCTTAATCCGAGCGCTGTGGCTTCTAACCCCTTTTGAAAATTTGTTTCAACTTTTATTTTTGGGATTATATTTCAAGTAATTCATTTACTTGCATAATATCGAAAAATATTTTTAAATTTGTATTTTTTACGTTGTCAGGATCAGTTTGCGCTTAGGCCAAAAAATTGTATACCCCCTTCTTCGATGCGGCGGTTCAATTAGATTGTGTTAGAATAATTATTCATTTTCAAACATATAAAATTTTGCCTCGCGTTTATATTTCTATTTAATGTTGGATATGTTGCACTTTTTAATTGTAATATTATTTTTTAGCTCTTCCTTGTCGTCTGCTTGGTGGCTGTTGCCCACGCTGGAGTGATTGGCTCCTCCCTCGTCGTCCCACAACTGGGTATTTATATTTATATAATATTTATAAAAATAATTTGATAAATTTTTATAAAAATGTACGTCAATTTAATTGAAATATTTTTGTTAAATTCTTCGCTTTATAATTAGTGTTTCTATAATTAGAGTTTCTACATCTGATGTGCCCATAAAGTTAGTAAAAAGTTTTTTGCTATTCGTATAGTGCCTCTATTTATACATAAATTTGAGTTAAAATACATGATTGAAAATTAGATAATAATTTCGTTTTCTTCATTGCAGGTGGGTCCGTTGTTGCAACCAATGGTCTGGTTGGAACAGGTCTTGGCTTAGGAGGCGTTGTTGGACCAGTTGGTCATGGAGGCGTTGGTCTTGGCGGAGTTGGCTTGAGAGGAGTTGCTTTGGGAGGTCTTGGTTTGGGAAATGGCTTGGGAGGTGTAGTTGTTGGTTAAATCATCCTAGAAAAACTTCGATGGAAATGCCATAAAAATTTGCCTCATCAAAATCAAAATTTAGGAAGAAATTGTTAAATTGAAAATTTGAGAAGTCACTGTCATTCGGAATTCACGTGCATCAGTATTTTATAATTTAATTTGTGAAATAAAGAATAATAATGGAATATATTGTATATGTTTACCACCCCCTCCACCTAGTACATTAAGTAGAAATAATTTCTTATCCCATCAAAATTCAACTAAATTTTTTAATAAAATAGTAATTTAAATACATAAAAAAAATTTTTATTGTTAAAAATCTTATTAAAGGAGGATTAAAATTAAACAAGTGAACACGATCAATAATTTTATATTTAATTTTTATACAATTTCGTTACGTTTAATTCTCCAGTACTCTTTTAGAGTAACTTTATGAAAAATAATTGTTACATTGGCCAAAAATTAGGTTTCTAGCTTTGGAAAAAATCACGAAGTTGGACTTTTAACTTCGAACTACTACAAAAGTCCAAAAAAAGTATGATTTTTTTGTAAAATCTTAAATCTTTTAGGTGTTCATTTTGATGGCCCAGGTGTCAATTTTGCTTACAGAAGCGTGTTATACTTCTTGAAAACATGCTTTGGGTACCATGAAACCCCACGTGCGCTTTAAGGGTTAAAAATTATTCACCCTAATTTATTCTCAATTATATTTACTTCTATTCAAATATTGATAGATATAATTATTTCACAATTTGATTCCCAAATCCACCACCATTCACATTTACGAATTATTGCAATTTATTCCATAAAAATATAATTTCAAGGGGAGCCATTAATAAAATAATAATTAATGTTTTCATGCCTTTGGAATATTATAGAAATTCATGTGTGTTTGGTTTTGATTACAAACTAATTTGACAGATAATTAAACAACCAAATTTTGTCTTTCGAATAAAATCAGGATTTGTATTGAACCCAAGAAAACTTGAATGATTCAACAAAAATTTGTATACTTTTACACCTTGACTCAAAAAATGTCTCCAAAGATGTCTTTTGTCATCAATTTGCAGTAAATTTTTTTCTACAGGAAAGGAAGTCGATAAGGAAAAACCTTTACTCATGTTTACAATTTTACATCAGTGAGATCGAGAACTTCACCTTCGACTTGAAGTATAAAGATTATTTTCCTGGGAAAGGGGTATTTTTGAAGAGTTAATAATAATATCATTCTCGTGATGTGAGAAAACCGGAAAACAGGATTGTGTCACGGTTTTTCATGGCCATGACACTCCAGTTTATTCACCTAGTTAGCGATTAAGCGAACTAAGTACCAGCAGCGCCAGCTGATGCAATAAACGTTTGATCGCGAGTATACCCTCACCACTCAATAGAAGCATTGATTTTTTAAAATTATTCCTAGCGTTCTATACAAATTCCTTCAGGACCCATAATATAAATACTCGGAAACACCAAGCAAAATCATTCAATTCACCTTCTGCAGCTGAGAAACTAGCTACAAACACTCCAATCAAAATGATGAAGGTAAGCGTTCAAAGTCTTCAATTTCTGATGATTTCCTTTTTTTCGCTCTTCGGAATATAATTACCGAAACGATTGAAGTAGAATATTTCTTAATCATATAAAATCTTGAAATTTCAGTATAATATCATTTTTATTTTAATATTAATCATCGTACCTATTTTTATAAAGTGTGTCAGAGGAAATTGATTTTGTATAAAGAATTAAAAAACTCAATGTTTAATTTCCATTAATTTGAAAGAAGATAAATCAATAATCATTAATTACATTAATTAATCTTATTCCAGTTTGTGATCGTCTTTGCCTGCCTTGTGGCTATGGCTTATGGAGGTGGACTTACTGGTCTTGCTGGACAAAGCATCTTGGCTGCACCTATTGGCATCCAAAAAGTCATCACCGCAGCACCCATTATTAAGAGTAATTATTTTATACACATTTACGTTATATTTTGTTTATTCTACATTATTTCATTACTTAACACTCATTTTTTTTTCATTTCAGCCCCACTCTTGATCCCACAAGTCGCAATTGCTCCTCAACCAATCCTTAAGGGTATGTATATTCAGTTATTCATATTACGAATTTTTACTGGATTAGAATTGACGTTCCAATATGAAATTAAACTGATTAAGGGCATATGTTACTTCCCAAATGAGCATAAAGTTGCGGAAAACGAATTTGCTCATATGATAATTAGCACGCGCCCTTAAAATATTTATTTTGCTTATTTCCTTTTATAAATATCTTAAAAAATTATTTTTCTCTTGCAGCTGCACCCATCGTAGCTATTGGCAGTGGACACGGAGGTCTTGGTGGACTCGGTGGACTCGGTGGTTTGGGCGGACTAGGATGGTAAATTGACCACCTTGGTTAGATCTTCTAGAGGAAAATTGCGTCCGAAAACAATGTCAAAATTTCCAATTTGTGTGTCTAAATTCTATAAAGAAGTCATGCGTATGGATAATTTAAATTCGTGTCACACTGTTTAGATATAAGTTTTAATGAAATAAAAAAAACGTCAAAAACATATATCGTCTTTAAAATTTCCCTTGTGATCCTCGAGCTTCAGTTTTAAACCTATTATTATGACTATTTTTTAAATTACTTATAACTTATACTTGACATCACTTATTTTCAGTACAATTTTTATAAAAGATATATTTTTATGATTGACATACTAGGTATAATGTAAATTTTCGTGGCAATTCTAAAGTAGCTTTTCAACATATTTCAAAGCATAAAAATACTTCTTGCACTATTTGCAGAAGCAGAAATTTTATAAAATTAAGACAAAAACAAAGTCATGGCTGTGATGGATATACATATATTTTCCCTTGAAAATCTTGCATAAAAATATGGAGTGTCTATTCGTCCAGTTTTTCGAGCGAATTGCATTAGCGAGACGGAATAATTCTCTTTCTCCTTTCCAATTCAGCCAATGAAATTTGCAAGATTTTGCTATTCGCCCTAAAAAGCTGGACAGCTAGTCACGGCCATCAAAATAATAAGAAATTCTGTGAAACCTTATAGACATTTACAAATATACAAAAGTTTAAATGCATTATACTTTATTAAACTTATAAGTGGCTGAAAGTAAAAAGTGGATAAAAATATTTCGTTTGTAAATGTGGGATAAAAATTTTGCAGAGTAAAAATGGGACAAAATGAATTCTGAGAGCAAAAACGGAACGCCTATACGACGCTGATTGGTTCTTCCTGTTCCGTTTTTGCTCTAAGAATTCATTTTGTCACATTTTTACTCGGAAGAATTTTTTATCCCACTTTTACAAACGAAATATGTTTATCTCTTTTTTACTTTCAGCCGTTCCTATATAAAAAAATATTTTTCTTTACTTTGGATTTAAACTTTAAATGATAATTAAATCTCGTAGTTATCATTTCCGGTAATATAGGTTCAGTTCATGCTTGAATTATTTTAAATGTCAATTATAATGAATGATGTTGATACCGCTAAATTACATTAGTTTGGCAATATTAAATCAACTCTACCAATTCTTTGAATTTTAATGATATTTTTATCACTTTAGCCTGTTAGACGATGAAGAGAAAAATTGATATCGAGTACTGTCCTATTTTAGAAAAGAAATGATTAAATTCCCAAGGCATTATAAAGATTAATATAAATAGAAAAAAATATTATCAAGCAATGGAAACTGAATTCAAGTACTATCCGTTGTTAAGAGTTTATAATTCATATTTAGAAAGCACGAACGAAATTACGAATGTCTTTCAAAATACATCTAATTTATCTGATAAAACTAATTATGAAGAGAAGGAAAAGGGTGGGTACATAAATATTGAGAAAACATAATATTCTGGTAACTTTTTTTATTACACTAACATATACAAAAAATTTTGTTGAGCAATTTTGGATCATCCATACGCATAACTTCTGTACAAAACTTTAATCTCCATGATACCAATTGTTCCTTAGCACTCCCACCGACATTTTTTTGAAGATCTTTTGGTAGATTTAACCAACAAGAGCACCTCCCAATCCCAAACCACCATTTCCCCAACCTGCATTGCCCCATCCTGCATTGCCCCATCCTGCATTGCCCCATCCTCCCCTTCCCCATCCGGCGGAAACAACTGGTCCTGGAAAAAATGGTTTGAAAATTATTTGACGATGGAATAGTGATTTATTCGAGTCTTTGCAGTTTTTAAGTATTAAATACTTTCATATTAGACATAAAATGATGAATATTTAATTCAATTTTAAGTATTAAAAAAAAGGTTTAGCATTTTTTTTGTAATACCTGCAAGAACTGGGGTGGCAAGACCAACTTTGGCAACACCGATTCCACCCCAGGCTGGTGCGACGACTCCTCCATAGGCTACTGCGACGAGGCAGGCGAAGATGAAAAGCTGAAATAAAATTGAGGATTTATTCGAAATGATCACTATTCTTCATTTCATTTCAAAATATGGATAGTGTAAGGGCATATAAAATTCAATTGGCCGCGACTGGCCCCTGTTGTCTTTAAAATCGATTTTGAAAATTGAATTTTTGAAATATATGGCTTTGGAATTACTATATAGCCATATATTTCAAAAATTTAATTTTCAAAATCGATTTTAAAGACAACAGGGGCCAACCAGAATGGCCACCTGAATTTTATATGCCCTTAAACTATCCAGAGGCTCATATAAGAAAAAAGAGAGTTCCTTCTAAAGAAATAAATTTTACTCTACAAAATATTCGTACAGGGAATTCAATTAAATAATAATAAATAACTGAACTATTTTGGACAGAATAATAATTTGTAATTAATAATTTGTTGTTTCTACAGATATCTGAATATATTACGAATCTCGACAACTAAATAATCCCGTGTAGAAATTTTGCTGTGGCCCCGGCCGGGTCCAAACCTGAAAGACCGACTTCTGATCGGGGCCCGGTCGGGCCGTGTGATTCATCACCGGTCTGGGCCAGGTTTGAAAATTTCTACCCAAAATCATTAATTACTGGCTATTATTAACGTGACTTCATAATCTCTTTCTTAATACTTTTAATTTTAATAACTTAATATCGAGGTACATATTAAACTTTTAAAAATTGGAAGATATAGAAAAAAGATTTGATTTTCATACCTTGAACATGTTGAATGAGGTTGGTTGTTTTCTTGTGAAGTAAGAAGACAAGTGTATGATTGTTCATGATCTTGCAGGGTATTTATACTCTGGAGGGTTCCAGAAACACTTAAGAGATTTTTTATCAAAAAGCTCCACTTCTAATCTGAAGGTAGGGATGGTAATTGAATATCACGCTTTTGTAGCCAATATTGCATCAGCTAAAATTGTAGTTATATCAAAGCTGTAGGACGTACGTGAATAAGCTGCGGACTTTCATGGCCACAAAAACTATCTTAACTACTGTATTTTCCGGTTCTGCACACCAGAACAAGGATTTTTTATGCTTAATAGTGAAATGATAGTGATTCAAGGTACAAGAACGGGGGTTAAACAGGTATTGATTTTATGACTTGATGAATAATTGAATTCAGTCTAAGCTGGATCTTACAGGGAACGGTCGATAGAAGGTTTGCATTCATTTCAACAAATTTACACTATTATTAAACAAACTGCTTGAATATTTTTTACTAATAAATTATGTTCGAAGATTCATCCTTGACTATATTTTCAAAAGTACGTTTCGAATTTTATTTTATGGGATTTTAAAGTACGTTTTAAGACGAATCATTTCATAGTTTTAAAAAAGAAATAGATTCGTTAGAACCAATGTTATCGCGTTTCAAAAAAAGTGCCCCGAATTCGGGATCCTAATAAGGGAATCCTAACTGGAATTTTTTTTAACAACTATTCCAATTAAACTGCACTTTAAAAATTAAAGTTTCATTTTGAACCAGAATTGCGTGTGAAATGTTCTGAAACAAAATTTAATGACGATTGGTTCAAAAAATGAACTGTATTCAAGCGAATGTTGCACGCAATTCAAGCGCATAGTGAGCGTTACTTAAATTATTTATATCTAGAATAAATACAATATTCAAGTTCACATGATGCAATTTTTTTTATTTAATTATGTCTAGTAAATAATTATTTAAATTTTGTAATTACAGAAATAACCATAAAATATGGATAATTAGAACAGTTCAGTTTTTTCAATATAAATTATATTTTTTGCAATGAAAATATTAAGCAGTTTTAAAAACTCAATTATTATTCATATTTATGTGATAAATATTTAATTTGCTTCAACCAATTAACAAATATTTAATAATTTATTGTATAAAGCTTTTATCCTATCTTAAAAAAGTGGTGTAACGAAATGTCTCGAAAATCTCGCATACATTGTTGCTGCAAACCTGATTGGCTTTTGAATGACTTGAAAAGTTTGAAAGAAGAAAAAAAACTAATGGCGCAAAAAAATTTCACGAAAACCTTCGAAATCCCTTATTAAAATTCGTTAAGATTTCTTAAAACTCCCAGAAACCTCTAGAAATCCCTTAAAAATCCACAAATACCATTAAAATCATGAATCTCTTGAAATCTGAGTTAAAAATCGCAAAAATCTCTAAAAATTCCTAAAAACCTCTTGGAATTCCTTAACATTTAAAATCTCTTAAAATTAAAAATAGCTGCATTTTATTTTATATAAATAAACTTTAGAAAAAGTCATTTCTATCATCTACAGTATCTACACTATTCTGAACAAGGTCACATTAACGAAATTGCAATTGACGTCTGACATTCTAGAATGAAAATAATTCATTTTGCATCTCTAAAAGTTCTTTTTTGACAGCGAACTTAGATGGAGTACAAAATAAACATGTAAAAAAAATGAACTGGAACAAGATTATAAATCCTATTTTTTTAAAAAGATAAACTTAAAAGTTCTAAAGAAGCCAAAACACAAATTTCTAAAATTTTCTATTTATTAAATAACACAATAAATACAATTAATTTAATGAGACATGAGGTTAAAGAGGTGAAATTTAGTAGGAGTAGACTCCGAATGGGCTGCTGTAGGTCATGTGAGAGACGGCAACAGCTGGGGAGTATGCAACGCCAAGAAGACCGGCGTGGGCAACTGGGGCAGCATGGGCAACTGGGGCAGCGTAGTTGAGTGGGGCAGCATAGCCGAGTGGAGCAGCATGGGCAACTGGGGCAGCAGCGTAGGCATTATAGACGGGAGCAGTGTGTGCAACAACAGATGGGTTTGATACACGGATATCAGATTTGCTGCTGCTGGAGAAGGGAGTCTGGATGGTCTTGCTCTGGGTGGAAATTTGAGCCAAGTTTCCTGGACTGCGCAAAATGTTGTCCTGGGTGGAGGTCAGAGCTGCAGGTTGGTAATATTGTTGCTCAAACCCAATTAATCCAGCATTGGCAACAGCCAAACAGCAGGCGACGATTGCGATCTGAAAAAAAAATCATCAAAATTACTCTTAAATTGAAAAATAAAAAAAATCTCTAAATAAAAACTGTTTCGAACAAAAATAAATGATCGATAGAAACTATACCTCCCCGTATAGTTCGAACAAAGAAAAGAAAGACATAGTTTCAAAATGCAGAAGCTTTGGGTGCAATTATCTCAATAATTATGTATAAATGAGAATGTTTTTAATGATTTTTATACTGTATGGACGATGAAGTCTTATTTGCGAACCCACCTTGGCGAACATGTTTGAATTGTTTAATCTGGACTGGGTGGTTCCTGACTGTGTCTCTGTTGCTAAATTCGAATTCTTTTATACTCTGGCCACGCCAAAAGTTTCGCTGAAGGTGGGGTTCCAAAAAGCCCGGGGCGGGTACCAATATCGAGCGACTTTCGCTGGAAGAGTGAGACTTGTAACAAGATCAGATAGTATGTTGCTTCCCGCCGAATCCAGTAATTTGAGGTGACCTTGGACCAGATAGAATCGTCTGGAGATTCCTGGGTAAAGTTCCACGCCCAGGTGTAGGTAACTCGAAAAAATAAACTACCCCTTCACATTTTTTCTTACCCAGCTTTATCCTCCTACCGACAAGATTAATTATTTTTACTATTGTTTATTAATAAACATTTATTTATTTCTGTATCACGCGTTAAAAAAGAATATACGAGGGTTTAAAAATAATCACAAGCGTTGAGATTTCAAAAGGTATGTTGCCTTTTTTGAATCTTGACCTAAATCTGGTGTAATTACCATCTCGTAAAATTTTCTTATAGCAGGGCGTGTACTTTCAGCAGCAGACTAAATCTTCTCAGACTGAAGGAAACAACGATTGCATTCGATTCTGATTGCATTTGATGTAAAGTTTAAGCTTTAATTT
The DNA here is from genome assembly GCA_032275165.1 of Synergus magnus. Lineage (NCBI taxonomy): Eukaryota > Metazoa > Arthropoda > Insecta > Hymenoptera > Cynipidae > Synergus > Synergus magnus. Next base: position 1,497,544 of record JAUESH010000024.1, on the reverse strand, counting down.
ATTTTTTATTTCGTTCTTTCGAAAATGTTTGTCTTACATGTAGGAAAGAAGTGACAAAATTAAAACTAGAAATAAAATCATGACACACATATCAAACAGTAAATAAACTTTATTAACAATCAATATAAAAGAGAACAGGACCTTAAGAATAATTTACGACTATTGACACCTACTAGAAAGAATCATGTAACAATCACCAAGAATAATAAACTTGGCCATTTCCACTGCTATAACTAACATGAGCAACCTCGTTTGCCGGGGAATAGGCAATCTTTAGAGGCTTTTGAGTGACTGCATTAAAATTAGAGAAACCTCTAGGCGAAAGGGAATTTCTTCCATAAATAGGGCCGACATAATCGTTAGGCTTCACATTTACCGAATTAGGCGAAGCATTAGGAACAATTACATAACCCGATTTGGAGAAAACTGGTCCATATCCAGGATTAACAACCTCAGATTGAGGAACACTGGAGTAAATCGATGATTCCACATTTTTCATTGAATTAACTCTTTCCGGTTGTACAAAATTTGTTTCTGTAACATAATTAATTCCAGATGGATTCTTTTCAAATTTGTAGGGTTCCAATACTGGTCTTACTTCTGATGAATGATAATTCCTGGATTCATAATGTGGGGATTGATAATTTCGGGGTTGATATTTTTGTGATTCATAATTCACAGATGATTCATAACTTCCGGCAGGTGTAGAAGATGGAGTTGAAGTTCTAATATAATTTCCTGAAGATCTTGGTCTGTAGGTAGTTACAGGTACAGCTGTACCAGGATTCTCTACTCGAATGATGCCTCTATTACTATTTGATGTAGTTTTTATGGACTTTGTTCGACGAGAATTTTTGTAATTTTGTTTTTGTGTGCTGGCGTTTGCCATTAGAAAAACACCAAGAAGTATGATTAACTGAAAAATAAATATAATTTTCATTTTAAATTTTCATTATTTGGTTCAAATAACTATAAAATCTAGAAGATCCTACCTTAAAATCCATGATTCAGAATATATATGCCTGCGTAAGAGAATAAAGTGAACCAGTTTCTTTTTGAAAGAAAGCCCTTTTATATACCATCACAGGTATGCATTTTACTCTCTTCTAGCTCCCACACTGAGAACTTTCTCTCTAATTTCTTTCATAGTTTCCTCTTAATAATAGTTACATCACTCTCAAAGAAAAGCGATTTGACGAGATTCTTATAAATATTTCTTCTATAATGTCTCAATTCTCTTATTTCTGAAACATGATATTATATACGTATTCAAAGTGCAGAGGATAAACCCTCAACTTCTCACGAAGAAAAGTGAAAGGTCACTCACGCTACTAAATTTCAATCACGACATAAGTTTATAGTCTTCATTTTTTCAATAATTATTTATCTCTGTAATCGGTCGTTCAGGCTAATTGAGGAGAGTCTATGATCTCAGATTAAATTGATAGTACCTTGCTCGAGGGTGAAAAATAAATAATGACCCTATATTTAGAACAATCGATTGTGGCTCTTGGCATTGCTTCTGGAACTTAACATTTCTTGAGAAAAAATTCTAAAACCTAAGGGAGTTATTGTAAATGTAGGTTATTGTAAATGTAGGTTATTTAAATGTAGTTATTTGTAAATGTAGATAATTGTAAATGTAGGTAATAAAATTGTAAATTTGTATGAGAAAAGAATGTCATGAAATTCAAGATCTCTGGAGAGTTCATGGAAGTTGCGCAATTTAAACAAAGACTGTAGCTGAATACGAGTCCCTTTTTGCTGAAGGTCGCTGAATTCCGTGTCCTTAAAGGCAAATAATAGCGCACTAAATAAAACAGCACAAAACTGAATAAAAGAATGCAATAAACATCAAAAAAGTAAAAAAAAAAAGATTTATTATTTCCTTGCAAGGAGTGACGTGTGACATATAGGGACAATACTCTAGGTTTAATTAATTTTTTTTTTTAAATCGGCACTTTCATCTCTGAAACTGGAACACTTGACTGAACCACGCCTGCGATCTGAAGCCTCAGGCGAAGCCCTACAGTGATACAATGCCGACATACGAGACACGTGACGCAAGATGATTAAAGTCATAATTGTACTCACCTATCAAGCCAATCTTTTCAATCAATATACACTTTTGCAGTTCACGTTCTTTTTTTATTTTGAAAAAATATCAAACATTCTTTTGGAGAAAATATGTTCTTATCCTATTATAATTTACAAATTATAGTTATTACAATTATTTTTATTTTTTGGGGGGAATGGGGAGGAGATGAAAGGAGGCATTTGATCATTTTCAGAATAGTGATCTATCTCAGCCTCGAAATGATGGAGCCAAGGAGAGATGGAAAAACTACTATTGAAAAATCTGGGCAGGTGATTACGAAATTGCTAGATTCTGCGACTACCAACCATGTAGTTCGCCGGGATGAGCAACGGGATGAGGAATGGGCTGAGGTCTCTGAATAGATGGATATGCGTATGGAATTCTGACGATCTTGGAGACAGGAACAGCTGGAGCAATTTGTTTTGGGGCATTTTGAGAAAAAGAGACACTAGGGGCTACAACGTATGATGGTCCATGGTTTACTTGTGCAGCTGCATGGTAACCTGACTGCTGTGCATAGGCATTTTGGTGCACCTGGGGCAGGGCAATTGGGGCATGTTGGATAGGTGCAGGTTGAAGATGCAGAGGTCGAGCCGGTGCGTATGCATATCCGGTGTGTCCCAATTTCTGAATTGCTGGAAGTGGACCTGGAATGTGAACTGGAATTGGATGTCTTGGATAAGCTGGAACTGGTCCATGAGGTCTGTATGCTGACAGATAGTTCGGCTGATAATCTAATCCATGATCTGCTACCGAGTAGCCTCCGTGGTATGGTCCATAATTGGGGTGGTTCAATATCGCTGGTCCATGATTCAAGTAGGCACTTGATACTGCCAGAAAGGTTGCAAGTATGAAAATCTGAAAAATTTATGCCATTAAGAAGATGCTCTTAATCTCTTCCTGATGTCTTCATCAATCTTTCTCTATTGAAAATGATTTGGACTTTATTGAAAGGTAAAGAATTAACTGCTCTTCATTATCCTTGAAACTCAGGTTTCAATATTTTGTTTTGTGTCACACATTTTAATACGGACACAGGTGCACCCAAAAATATTTTACACTCTGCTTCCACAATTTTGTAGCTTCACTGACACTACCAGTTTTACTATTATCAAAAACCACAAGATATCACTATTAAAAACAGTTACTTATGAGCCCAGCTAGGAAACTAAAAAAAGATTTGAAAACTGAACTGAAGGTTGACTGCAAATTGAAGTATTACATAGAAAATTGAAAATCTTTTTTTTTTTTTTCAAAGTTGTTACAAGATTTACCTTAAACATCTTGTCTGCTAGAAACGTGGTCGAATGCAAGGGTAGTCGATAGATTTGTTGCTCCGTCAAGCATATCCCCGAGTATTTATACCACAAATTGTATTGCCATATACGATCTAAGAATAGAAGGTACTTCTTGCACCGTGAGTGCACTAGAGTGCATTAGATAAGGGGCGTGGTATATATCAGAACTGTCCCTTGTTAGACTGCGCTGCTGAATTCCATTCACATCCGTAATTTTTGTAAAAAAGAAATAATTAAAACCCTGCAAGGAAAAATCATCTTAGATATCATCAGCTCTATTAAGTTTTTACCTTGTAAAGCACATCCTGCAATTTAAATATTTAAATATTGTATAAAGAATCATGTGTCAAGAAATATGCTGGAAAAATTACATCCGAGGTTAAAAAAATAATTATTACTTCTAGAAAACCTCAATGTTAAAATTCATCCATTAATCGGAAAATTGTAGTTTGCAAAATGACGTAAACTTTAACTGTATAATTATACAACTATACAACAGTACAATTGTAGAAAATTACAACTATACAAATAATAATAATAATAATAATAATAATAAATTTTTCTTAACGATTTTTCAAGATATTGTGAAACTGTTTTCGAACTTCTTTAATATTTTTCACTTTTTAAAATATTTGTTGTAATCTAATTTTTGTAATCTATTCAAATTCCTTGAAATTCTTAAAAAACCTTTAAATCTTCCGTAAATCTCTTAAAAGTTCTTCTTAAAATCACTTCAAAGCGTTTGTGAATTTTTAAAAATATTTTTCATTTTTAATTTTTTTAATTTTTTACTTGACTTGGTTCTAATGATTTCTTGGGGACGACTGAGAATTCCCGAAAAATAAAATTCCCGACGCTGTAAAATTCCCGAATAAATAATTACCGAAAACTAAAAATCCCGACATTATAAAATTGCTGACAATAAAAAATTCCCGAAATTAAAAATTCTCAACACTGGAAAATTACCAACCGAAAATTGTCGACAATATAAAATTCCCGAAACTGGAAATCCGACACTATAAAATTCCCGACAGTGGAAAATTCCCGAAAAGATCTCTAAAAATTTTTGGAAAATATTTTTAAAATACAGAATAATTAAAAAAATGTTTTTTAATTATAATTTAAATTATTTATTTATTAAAATAATTTTTTTTGGGAATTTTCTAGTGTCGGGAATTTTATATTGTCGACAATTTTCGGTCGGGAATTTTTAATTTCGGGAATTTCATATTGTCGGAATTTTTTTTTCGGTAATTATTTATTCAGGAATTTTACAGTGTCGGGAATTTTATTTTTCGGGAATTTTCAGTCGCCCCATTACACTTGTTTTAAAATCCCTTGTAATTATTTAAAACCACCTAAAATATTTTAGAAATCTTGAAATCTCTTGAAAATCTTTAAACTCTCTTGGAGTCCCTTAAAATCCCTATAATCAATAATAATCTCTTAACATCCTTTGAAATCTTTTTTAAAATCCTTTAAAGTCTTTTTATCTCTTAAAATTCCTTAAATTCACTTGAAATCTCTTAAAATCCCGGACAAGGTTGGATAAATTTCTGCTAGTATAAATATATATATATATATATATATAATTACTACAGTAATTTTTCAACTGAGATCTGAATAATTACTCCACGATCCGAAATGTAATTACTCTCGATAATTAAAAAAACCAATCAAGAAATTAATACAAAAGGTGATTATTACTTAAATTCTGAGAAAGTCTGCAATAAATTAAAAAGTATCTTGCTCATCGCGTGAATAACTTACAAGATAATAGACCCGCATGAGTGTTCTTTAATCGTAATTGCAGCTTTCAATAAAATTGTGACAGGGCTGCTAGTAACGTTATGCTGCCCTATTGCGAGGAAACATAGAAGAATAATGTGTGTATGCCCGAGGGTTTTATTTCGTAATCACGATTCAACTAAAGGAGATTGCCCTGACAATTTTCTATCTGGATTTTAATAGAAACCTTGCAAATAACGTTAGTAGATTACGTGACAGTCTCAAAAAATAAAATAATAATATTTAAAGAATTCATGATCAAAATGTCTGTATTCTCCAATAAAATAAGATTCAAATTAAAATAAGATTCAATTCAGAGTTAGAACCATAAAGTTGTCTCAATTTAGTATAAAAAAAAGCAGACTTTATGACAAAGCAAAGACAGCTTGACATTAACTGACGAATAGCTTTAGCCAGGAATAAATACATTATCAAATCTCTCATATATGGAACCGCTCACTATATATTTTCACCAGTCACTTTTCAATGAAGTAGCAGAAACGTTCTGATTACTAATGATTCATTACTAGATCGTAAAAAAATATTTACTACTCGTTCCAATTAGAATTCCATCAGGACTCAGAAATTCACACATTATATTGATTTACAACATATTTTATTAAGTTTTGAGGACTAATAAAAATTAAGGAAAAATATAGGATCTCATAATTAAAAATTTCAGAAATTTAAAGTATTTCTTTTTAAAATTGATAAAATTGATAAAAATTGATAAATATTTATGAAAAAAAATTCTATGTGTGATCTGCATCAAACTCAATCGGATTTCGATGTCTCAGTTCCATACAGATAGTGAAAGTAAATTTTTGGTTTAAACCCTCAAGGCAAATCGATTTTACTAAGCCTCGGGACCGAAATTGATCTAATTTGAAAATTACATAAAACTCGGAGGCGTAGCTCTCTATAAAATTTTGCATTTTTCTTTTCAATTCAAATCAGTCAGAATAATAAATAATAAATCCTACTCAGAATCTCATTCTTAAATTAGGGAAGACAAACAATTCATGTAAAAAAGGATAAATTTTTACTTCTTAGTAATTATTTTTTACAACTTTTGATTTTATAGTTATGTATCCAACCATTATTCGTTGAAAATGAATTATTACGTTTTAATTCTGTACACAGTAAATTTCTCTAATTGTCTATTGATGACTGTGAAACAATCACGTGAAACAATCACGTATTTACAATCATGCAAAAATACACATTCACTATTTGTCTATTTGGTTTCAAGAAATATCCACAAAATCCATTGAGATTTATCCTTAAAGAAATGGGCTAATAAAACGAAATTGCCTTCAGTTTTACGAGCACAATGTACATTTCTTCAGGTATTATAAAACGTGTTTTCATTGCACTGGATTTATTCATTTTATGATATGCCTATTGACGTCAAGAAGTACTCGTTTTTAAATATAAAACGTACTCTGAAATATTAAAATTCTTAATATCCTTATTCTACGTTAGGTGTATTTACAACATCATCTTTCTACTCTCCAAGTCTGAAATTGTATGATTTGACGTATTCAAACAAAAGTAGTTAACTTATTTGGATACCAAACAAATAACTAACGTTTGAGAGTATAGCCCATAATAAAAAAATTAAATAATTCAGATTTAGAGAGTATGAATAACAAAAAATATCTTATTTTCTATCAGCTAGTAATACTAAAATATATTATTTTCTTATCTTCGACACAGCCTTCTTGCAAAGTCCAATTCAATTCTGCAAAAAAAGATTATCATAAATTAATACTTAAATTTAGCTTTAATTTTTCGGATAAAATATGATATGCTTATCTGATCATATCAACCGCTCTATCATAATAATTATCAACAACAATTACTTTTAAGTCACTAGAATTGTGGCTTCCTGAATTGATTTGACTGTTGACAGTCCTTTGCTCGTTTGTGGGAGGTGGATGATCATTTTGTTCCACGTTGGCCCTTCTTTCACCCCTGTTGAAGGTGCAATTAATAATATTACTCAAGTATCCCGTTCCAGTTGATAGAACAGAACCAGTGCTTTGAGAACGTCGTCGTTCCTCCGGCGCTTTGTCCTCACTCGGTTGCGAAATTTCCGAATAAGATTGTCTCCTAACAATGTGATGCCCAGGTGGTAGAGCCCAAGGTTGACCTCCAGATTGATTCATAGCTTGGAAATTTTGTACATTTGGTTCCAAGGTTCGATTCACTGGTTGACCAATCTGCGAGTTCAGGTTATCGGACGAAATCGCAACTGAATAGGGTGGTGGATTTGATAACCTTGGACCCATTGGTAGTTCATCCGCTGGTGCCAAATGATAATTTGGAATTGTTGTTGAAGCTGGAGTCCCCGTCACTGCTGAATAGGATGGTGGCAGGTCTGTTACCCAGTATGTTTGATACGAAGGCGGCTCCACAATCTAAAAACGAAAATGAAAATCAAGAATATATGGATATGACATTCTAAAACATCGACTTCGGAATTCACCTGCTAATTCGCAATACTGTACATAGAGTCGCAAGTTTATAAATTGCTGCAAAAATAAACCCGATAATTACAGTTAATTGCAGCAATTATAAACTGGTTTTGATCACTATAGACGTTGCGCTTTTTAAAGTTCTCAAATGGTGTATTGCACTGTTGCGTTCTTCTTCCTTATGATGCAAGACCTCAATACTTCTTTTAAAAGTTCACTGCTTGCTTAAGTTGCTGTTCTTTTTTGGTTTAAAATTTTTTTTAAAGAATGTAAGGAATATGAAACGTACATAATTGTTATCAACGACTCTCGAAATAGACTGAATATAGTCGAGAGAGTGTCTTCTTCTTCTGACAATATGACTGTTTCCACTCCTGCAGACAATTCTTTCATGAGATCGACGAGCATTGCAAGCGGCATATCCACAGGCAATAAGGAAAAGTAATGTTAACACTGCTAGAGCAATCCACATATATTTCCAACGAAGCAATACGGATGCTACCATTGCTGCTCCAACCCATGCAACTAGCAAAGTCGCCAATGAGCGACCCGTGCAGTCAGTATCCTTTAATTCACAAAAAGAGCAAGCTGTTATTTCTGTTAATATGTTCAATTCAATTGAAAATAAAAGTGTTCTTAATTCCTATGGAAAAAAATTCCATTTTTACATTCTCATCAGGGAATGTATTAGATTTATGTAAAATTTGACCCCCCCCCCCGTTTTTGTCAAATGTCCACGTATTGTGACCCCCTGAACCCGGAAAACATGTTTTTACGAATGTGTCCGTCTGTCTTTCTGTGTGTGTGTCTGTCTGATTGGATTGGCCTTTGGTATACTTTTTTAGTGTCCTAAAATGAAGGTCAAGTTCGTTAGCCAGCCATTTTGGATAAAAATTCAAAAAGTTAGAGCATTTTGAAAATTTTTGAGACCACTTTTTTTATTAATTTACAAATTCTACGTACTGATGTTCGTAGTACTCAGAAAGTCGAACAATTTATCTTTATGACTTTTTTCGATAAAAAAAAATTATCAGCCTTATAACATTTCGAAAGTTAAAAAAAATGAAAAAAAAAATTAAATTTGACGCCAAACAACGCACGATATGAAAAAAAGTCAAGAGATGAAAAATGTTGCTTTTTGAATGCCCTATAAGACTGACATAACAACTTCTTGAATTTTCTTAAAAAATCGAAAATTCAAATTCTGAGCCAAATAACACGATAAAAAAAAATGATAAGAAACATAATTATAGGTCTTAAAAAGATCTACAAATTCTCTCTTAATCATTTTTTGATAAAGTAAGCAGTTTTCGTTTTAATTGTGAAAAATATTGTTAAAAAATAAAATTTTTCCGCGAAAAAACGTGAGGTATGAGAAAATGTTATAAAAATAATATGGAGCCTCGAACCTCAATGACCAAATACTCCAGAGCACGAAGCACTACGAACAAATCGCGCATCGTAGGCGCGCTCAAACTTATTGACTATTTATATTTATTTACAACTCGTAAACTCTGTATTTTTAATTATTTATCCGGATCTGCTATATGGTGAACAGAGTCGAGCGCGAAGCGCGAGTTTCTTGATGAGAATGTGTTCCTTAAGGTCGATAGAACCTTAAGTAAATTAGTTCTCTTCTTAATTTAAAACTAAAATAATTAAAACAAAAGTATATAGTAGTATATAGTAGCGACCCGAAAAAACATATTGATGAAATATCTCATCAAAATTTTTATTACGTGCCATTATTGACTTCTCTAATTTCCCACTTACGAAATCCTTACAGATAAAATTCTTTTCTGCAGAATCGCTCGAATGAATTAAAAATGCGGGGTTCTTACTGTCTCATAAATCGGCATAATTAGTTAATTACTATACTAGTTTTTCCACTCGGTATGATTTCCATCTATGAAATTGTTTCTATAACAGGTTTCTCATTATTTAAATTATCATCATGAAGTTTGTATACTTATATATCAATATCATTATAAACTTTCATGAAATTGTATTACAATAATTTCACGATATTTAACGCTTTGGAATGCATCTAAAACGATTTTATTAGTTTTTTGTTTTTCATTTGTAAATTATTCTTTTACTTCGGAATATCATATATTTAAGTATTATGGATAAAGTGTTAATCGTTATTTATTTGACTTTCGAGCTATGAAACATACTCTGTTGTGGAAAATGTTGATTGTGTCATCCATCGCGGTGCAAGAAAATGATATAAGATATATCAACCTCAGTGGATACCCGCATACCTAATTCAACGTTTCTGAAAAAAATACGAATCGTTGAATGTCTATACGATTCTCCAACTGCTCTATATTTATTAAAAATTAAGACCCACCTTAATTACTATTTGCTAAAAAAACCGGCCTACTTTCATCTTATTAACAAATAGAAGTATTTAAAGCAAAAAATGGGAGTAGTATTCAAATTATAAACCTCCAGAATTTAATGAAACTTATAATTTACAAATCAATAAAAAATGTAATTTTTAAAATAGATTTTACAATTTTTTAAGTAAATTTAAATTAATTTTATTATAACAGTTTCATTATATTCTGGTCTCAATAGTGAGTTTTGCACCTACAGATTCCAAATCAAGACAATCTCTCTCACTCATTGGAAAATCCAGTCTTCCTCTCGATGGCACCAAATAATTTCTCGCTAAAGGCACGCAAATTGAAGTCTGCATCGGAACTTAAAATAATTACTTGTAAATGTTTATTTAATTAATTAATTCACAATTCAAAATTACTCACAATTATCACTTAAAGAACACTTCACAATTAGAATAACAAACTCTTACGTCTTATATCGCGAGTCTCTTTTCATTAATTCAGCGAAAGATTATTCGTTGAAAATTTTAAGTTAAATACCCTTTCAGGTGTAATTATCTTGCGAAAAGGAAATAATCTTACAATTACTTTATCTTGGCATCCGACTATCTTATCGCAAAATGAAGCTTATCTTTAACCGCGAACAACAGAATTTGAAGACAATAGAAATTCACGCTTTGTATTTACGCACATTATTAATAAAAAAGTTATATTTATCAAATGAGGATCCGGTTAGAATTCCCGTAATAAAAATATTAACAAAAGCAAATTGCAAAACTTGTGTCTTGGCGGCCTCGGACACAACTACATTATCACTTTTTTTCCTATTACGTGCAGCTATCAATTTCAGCTATATATACAGGGTGTCCCAGATCTAACTGTCCGGACTTATATGGCTGTATAAAAATAAATATAAACTAAATTTCGAGTTACATATATATTGTTTAAGCTGGACTAATCAGGGACGTCGTATAAAAAGCCGTAATCATGTTTATACGCCGCCTCTGATTGATCCAGCTTAATCATTTTATAACTCAAAAATCCAGCCATATAAGTCCGGATACATAGTTAGGTCAGGGACACCCTGTATATATAGAAATTTCACTACAGTTTTTGCACAAAAATTCCTTATTTTTCAATTATTATTTTAATAGTTTTCTTAATTTAGAAAAAAATACTATCTACTCAGGAGATACATTTTTCTTGCCTACAGCATTAGAGATAACAGATATGAATACGGATATCTACTAAGTCTGAAAATCCTTTTAATATTTGCAGAAAAGATATCTTTATCAAACCCAAAATATTGTAAATCATACGGAATCTCCCAAAATGTTGATTTTATAGTAAATTATTACAGACGTTATGTCAATTATTTAAAGAACATTTCCCATCTGTTGTATCTCGATTTATCTTTTATTTACTTTTTTTCATTATTTATAATTACCTGATAGGTGTACGTGGAAACTCTCATCTTCGTGAATTTTTCTTAGTTTATGGTTTATTTAATGACAAAATTTCCTTACATATCTTCAAACTTCACTGATCACTTCACTGTTGCCACATGTTGGAAAATTTAAAGCACACTAGAGAAAACGACATTTGCACCTTTCCTGAACGAGGAAAGTCTAAAAATCGTGCAAACAAAGGAAATTATTTCAACGGGTACCACTGTAACATCTAAGGTCGTCGTAACTGAAACTCTGATTAGCCGAAGTTAATAAAGTGATAAAGAATTCCCCTACTTAATACAAAACAAGTACCTCTGTACTCCTTTATCTGATTTACTCATGCTGATTCAGCGATAAGTCCAAATTAATTCCTCTTTGATTGAAAATTATCTTTCCTCTTTATGCTACAAGGTAATTAATTGCAAGTCTAAAAGTTCAAATTATAACAAATTATAAGAAAATTAATGTATTTTGAATTCTTTAATATAGGAAACTTTCATCTTTGATAATATCTAATCAATCTTTCTCACGTTTGATTTTATGTTTATGGTAGTTGAGGAAGATTGTAGTATATTTTTATCATACTTCAAATACAAAAATTGATACACATACAGGTACAATCATTCTCATTTTATGCGTGATCTATAGCATTTTTATTAGGGTAATATAGATTTGTTTCTTTAAACACGTGTAGTTATCACGTGCTTGTGTAATAATGGAATGATAAATAAAAACAAATATTTCAAGGAGGAAAAATCACCTTATCGATTAATAAAAGTTGAAATTCTTCTTCATATTTCGAATACTTTATTTTCAGAGTCACTTCGTACATTCATGTCATTTTGCATCAGTGACGTAGCCAGGCAAAGGAAAGAAGTCCCTTTTATGCTTAAGTAAGACAAATCAATCCATTCCACAGAGAAGCTACAAATAATCGCTCTCTAAATATTATAATACACTAATCCTCCAATTTCTAACGATACAATGAATAATTTAACTCACTATTCTCCCCTCAAGAAAATAATCCTAGCTACGCCACCGTATTGCAAAGTTTAAGTACCTATATTGGACGGTGTTTGAGATTCAGGACAATGATAATAATTAATAATTAATTAATAATTATAATATAATAATAAAGGACGGTAATAAATCACGATTACAATAATTATAATGGTAGATAATCGCTGATAAGGTGTCAAATTTTTCTGAGCGTAGGTGCATCGTGACTTCAATTTATATTCGTCTAACAATCTTGAATCACAATATTATGATGCTTTGGTTCTACGCAAAATTCACATTTACATTCGAGATTCAATTTACATTCAGGATTCAATTTGCACTGAAGATTTAATTTACAATCAAGATTATTACTAATTATATCGCAGAATTAATTTCGATATATTTTGCTTTTGAGGGGGGGAAATAATTAATAAGATACGTACTTACGTACGTGAATCATTCACATATATGTACACGCACTCATCCCATTTTTCACACATTCAATAATATCGATATTGTTAATACTTTACGGTTAATAGGTTACAATTGTGTACTAGGGAAAGAACCGTATTGATGATAAAAGTTAGTCACGTCTTAGTTTCAAACTGTCAGAGTCCAAACTTGGAGCAAATCTTCAAACTAGAACCAACGAGTCGAATAATTAACCAAATTCTGTATGTACAAGTTTCATCACTTCTCTTCAATAATTCTACAATAATTTTAATATAAATTCTAGTCATTTTTTCAAATTTAATGTACATTAATTTTAAATACATTTTTGTGCGTTTAACGTGATGTAGATTACAAAACAGTTTTAAAAGGACTCTCGAAATTTCCAAAAATCGTTTGGACCTTCTTTTGATCTTACTTTTTGGAATGAAAGCCACGTAGTTAGGAAGATCACGAAAAATCAGTGTGATGTTCGTCCCGACCACGCGTCATAGAATAAATAAAACTTACTAGTACAGCTATCAACTCGACCAATTCAAAAAGTTTCTAAGCATTAAGCTTTTCTTAGAGAAATTACAAGTTTTGGACATTTTTTTAATACGAATACTGATAAGATCGAATCAAATCGCCGGATCAATAGGCATAAAATTAACGATAGTTAAGTAATTTAGGGTAACAGTCTGGGATTGAATCGTCCCATGTGTAATATCAAACCAGTGGGATTATGTCGTACAAAGTACAGGAAAGGCCTGTCTAGCTTGAGTCTTGGTTTTTCGGAAATTTCACTCTGCCTAGACGATCTGCCAATGGGTTCTTGACTCACGGAGTCGTTATCGGCACTCGAAAGACTAGAGAATTGATCTTCACTCTCAGGATAAAATTCTTCATTAGCCAAGGCATCTAGTTTCTCATCGTAGTCCGACATTTTCCGGAAATTTCTCGTCGGAGGTCCTGGATAAATCTCAACGTGATGTCGACCACTTGATATGTTCTCGTCTCCACAAGTGCTGAACAAATTCATCTGGAAAAGAACAAATAACGATCAGAGTCTTCAAAAGTAACCTGCCAGGTGGACTGCGCTTCTGTAAGAGCCTTAGAACTCTACTGCGCATTTGTACAACTCTATTGCGCATGTGTACAACTCTCCTGCGCATCAATTTAAATTCTTACCTGTAGAACATCAGCCAAGTGCAAATCGTGGCC
>JAUESH010000024.1:1448639-1468023 GCA_032275165.1 Synergus magnus | reverse complement strand
CCGCGGCACTACTTGAGTGCTTCCTATTAAATTCGGGAGTGAAGGATTGTCGATTCGTTCGAAGTGCCTAAGTGGTGCGTTCTTCATTTCTTATCAATTTCGGCCTTCAAAATTTAGTGAACCGTGTATCGAGAATTTCGCGCACCCTCGACACGGAACGGCCCCAGGATCAGGGATCTCCTTCAGAGATTCCCTATCGTCGGCTCACCCTTTAGTCAGAGGCAAAGAACTCAAATTCAAACTCGAATCTCAAAACGAGTGGGAATTTCAGCTCTCAAGATTATATGCCGGAATAACGTGAAAATCATTAGGGAAGAAGTGTTAGGATTGAATTGCTTTCACTTCATCCGGTTCAAAGCAATCTAACAGACTTTTCGCGTCATTATAGTGATAATTTGCGAAGCGTGGGAGCCAAATTTTACTACTGCGACGGCCAGAGTGTGTGTGTGTGTGCATCTTAGTAAGGTTTAGGACTCAACGAATTGCTATAAATTCTTTATGGTGATTCCAAATCAAGCACAGCCCAATAGGGAAGACTTGGATTAGCCTTGAGCCCCTCCACTTAGTCCCTAATGGTAGGATTAAGGACTCCTAGACTGGTAAGCCACATCTATCGTATCCAATTTTACTGATAATTTTTAACGACTGATTTAACTGCTACAACTTATATTCTCTCCACTCCGATTCAACTTATGTTTCGACTACGACATATTTGTATTGATCTGTTTTGGGGCCATGTTGCGATCTTATTTTGCCCCAAGTTAATTGTCTTCCTGATGCTTCAGTTAGCCAGGGAAGAAGGTTTTTAAAGACAACTATACAGATCTTTTAATAGCAAAAAAATATAAAGATATTTATTTCCTACCACTTTTACATGCTAATTTTAAGAAGCTAGTGTAGTCAAAATATATTAAATGAGACTCCGGAACGAACGTTACAGACACTTAGATGGTTCGGTGATTTTTACTTATCGGGCCTCTATGTTTTCTCCCCTATGGTCGGTAACGGAAAAGGCGGAAAGAGAAGTCCACATGGAGGTCGGTAAAGAAGGAATCGGTGATCAGATAACGTGTCTGTAAGTTTTGAGGACAAATATTATCCATAACTGCGCCTATTGAATAATAATTTTATCGATTTAATTAGCATTCACAAGTGCGCCTGTTGGGTGCGAATTAATTACTCATCTTTTATATTTGACTGCAAAGTTCTAAGGAAAGAGTCGACGAGCCTGAAAATTCGTTATAAACAATAACTATTAGTGCGCCTATTGGTTATAAAAATTGTTTACTTGTTTTATGAAATCGGCGGTAAATTTCAATTATAAGTGCGCCTATGAATTGTCATGTGGTTTGGACTTTTGCAATTATAAGTGCGCTTATTAATTGCAAAAATTCACAAGCCTTCCCTATGAGTCGGTGACGTCGGATTCTGTTAGTAAATGGTAACCATAAGTGCGCTTATGGGTTAACATTTATTCTGGATTTTTATAATTATAAGTGCGCCTATTAATTATAAAAATCGTACACCGTTGAGGCGACGTCGGAGATGCGCCGAATAGCAATTATAAGTGCGCCTATTAATTGCTATTCTCGCGGTTGTCGAATTGGTAATGTCAGGTGCGCCTGAGCATTGACAATTCTCTATTACGAGATCTTCTTTGAGAATGGGAAGGATGAGTGCGCCAATGCCTTGCGCATGTCATCGCATATTCATCCGCCATATTGGATCCGCCATTTTGTTTTTTGAATTTTTGACATCGGATTCGTAAGCAGCGATCTATAAAACCCCCATATACCAATTTTGAAAAGAATCAAAAATTTATTTAGCATACTTGTCCGCGATATTGGATCCGCCATTTTGTTTTTTGAATTTTTGGCATCGGGTTCGTAATCAGAAACCCCACAAACCCCGAGTAACACAGTTTGGCCCATTTTATGAACATTTTATACTTTTGGCCAGCTTTTCGCGATTAGGGCCCACTGTGCGCTCAGACAATTTTGTTTTAAGGTCATGTTCCAAATTTTATAGTTATATCATTGAACTGATACTATATATGAATTCAGCAGCTTGAAATCCATAATAAAACCATGTTTCACCATCATATGCTAAAAAATACGGTTTTTTGAGGTTATGTCGAAAACCAATCCTGAGAGGTGCTCTTTTGACCTCAGACTCGGATTCAGCGTCTCAAAATACACAGGAATACATAGGTCTCGTAAAAAGTACCAGACTTTTTTTTGTGTGGCTGTGTTATTAGTTGAAAATAAATAATAATTTATTGTTTATACAATTATAAAATATTTGCAAATAAATTTATGTCACATAACGATAATAAACTGCAAGTTCTTCGAATTTTTGAAAAACAATTGTTTAAACAAATGGAATTTGTTTAAATAATTAACAATTAATTAACCAATGTCTTTAAGTATTTCACAAGACCAACAGTAATAATTTTTGTTAAAAAAAAGGAATTTGGAAAAAAAATTGTTTAAACAAATTACATTTGTTTAAACAATTAAAAATTAATTCATCAATGTAGATAAATATTCCAATAAATAAATAGTAATAATTTTTAATAGAAAAAAAAGAATTTTCGAAAAAAAATTATTTAAACAAATTAAATTTGTTTAAATAATTGAAAATTAATTAACCAGTGTTAATCAATATTTCATTAGACCAATATTAATAATTTTTGTTAAAAAAAAGAAATTTGGAAACAAAATTGTTTAAATAAATTACACTTGTTTAAACAATTCAAAATTAATTCATCAATGTTGATAAATATTCCACTAAATAAACAGTAATAATTTTTAATAGAAAAAAAGAACTTTCAAAAAAAAAAATTTAAACAAATATTAAGCTTGTTTAAACAATCCAAAATTAATTAACCAGTGTTAATCAATATTCCATTAGACCAAAGTAATAATTTTTATAAAGAAAAACGAATTTTCGAAAAGAAAAAAATATTTAAACGAATGGAATTTGTTTAAATAATTAAAAATTAATTAGCCAATGTTGATAAATATTCCACTTGACTTATAGTAATAATTTTTATTTAAAAAAACGAGAAATAAGTGCTCAAAAGGTCGATTTTATGAAAAATTGACATTTTTCGTTTTAAGGGTAGTTTTAAAAGCACCGTGGGGGTGTGTTAGGGGTGTCAAACCCATATGTCTAATGCATGAAATTCTTTGTTGGATAGTTCTCAATAAGCCTCTATAATCTCCCGTAACATATTCCTAAACGCTGAAAAATTATTCCAAAAACTCCAAAACGTGATTTTTCCCCATGCGATTTACATGGGAAACTTCAAGTCAAAATAGGCACGTGTTAAAATGAAAAAATTAAAAAGAAAAAAAAAAAAAATAGGACATTACTTTTTTCGGATTTCGAACCAAATTGGAGGGATAGAGACTCTCTAGCATCAAAAAAAACTTTTGCCATGCATTTTGGAGCAACCCTAAATTTCAAAATACAGTTTATATACACTGAGAGAAAAGAACGCTACTGGTTAGCGTCTGGTCATGAGCTGATCCTTTCCAAAAGAAAAAATTTCAGCTTGACAGTACCCTTTCCTCGCCAGACATGAATTGTTGCTCTGTGGACAAGAACTATTCGTGTCCGGAACGCACCTAGTAATGTCCAAGACAGGAATGATATTGGCAGTAATCAGCCCTGCCAGGACAGCAGCCACTCTTGTCCAGCCACGAGTCACTACGCGCCGGATGAGAGTGGGTCAGGTTCGGAACATTACCGGCTGCTGTTTTACCAAACTGTCAAACCAAACTTTCGGCATTTAAGAGACGAATTTGTTGGCATTTGGGAGAAAATGCGATTTGTGAGGCAGACATTTCAGAGGTTCGAGTGTAACATGCAAATGACAGATAGTACTCACCTTGCGAAACCATATTTATTACGCCGGCTGCCGAAAAAACATCATTATAAATTATATCTTATATTATTTATATCTTTATCTTTATATCAATAATGCACACCAGCGTTTATATGATTAAAAATATAGACGCGAAAATGATGCTGCCAAACACTTTTGACAGTTTGGTTTGACAGTTTGGTAAAACAGCAGCCGGTAATGTTCCGAACTAAGGAAGGTAACGTAGATTCTGAGGACCTCCAGGAAGAAGGAGAAGAACGAGATATAAGTGGGCGGTCTAATAAGTTTCCAAAAATATCAGGAGAACGCAGAAAAGCAATCAACATTGTCCGTAAGGAAGGAGACGGTTTATATAACCGCGATCCGGATCACAACAAAGGGAACTTGTTGACAGTGAGGCGAGTGCAGAAGTGAAAAAATAGGAATCCTGGGGATTTCGTCAATTGTCCCAATTGTGATTTAATCTGTCTTCGCCACAAAGGCCGTAGCCGGATAAGCATGGTTAAACTGCCCCTGCGTGGGCCAACTTCATTTTCAGTTTATAACTCAATAAATAAACATCATTCGAACAATTTACGTTACACTAATACGCTATTATACATTTAATCTTCCTCACTATCTCCCTCTATCACGAATATTTGCCTGCCCTTTCACAAATAGCAAATTGAAAGACCTATTTTCGTTCATCACTTCGGCCAAGTGCGAAACTGCTTGTGAGAGTGCATAGGAACCCGTAATAAAATTTGTAGGTCTTTATCTGTCAACTCTAGAAATTCTAAAAGTTCGTTGGAAGGAACTCTTTGAAACATAAGCTTTTTATGAAACCAGCCTTTCTCTTCCATAGTGTTTTCCATATCTACATGTTTATTCATTCTCTTTACAATTTCTTCTGAATGTTGGGCGTCTGTTTGTAACTCTCTTCCAAATTGATTGTGCAGAAATGCTGCAATTTTAAAATACAATCCAACCTTCGGAAGGAATTTATTGTCAATTACATCATCTAGTAAACGATATTTTTGTTTCATTATTCCATAGACAGATTCCACTGCCCACTGAATTTTTGTGATGAAACGTGACAGGTTTAATTCTTTAGTTGTCAACTGATTCCGCTTACCCTTTAGAGCTGGCATCAATAGGACAACGCCCTTGAAGTACGTCCTTCGCATCTCGAAAACCACGATCAAGAAAAAGTTTGTCGCCTTCATTCATTAATTGACACAAACTATGTGGATCTTCAATAATATTTTTTATAATTTCAGCTTCATTTTGAATCGCATAAAATGGTTCTGCCATATCTAGTACTCGTCCGGTTGTTGTACAAATAGTATTTACAAGGCTTGCAAAAGGGTACCTTTTTTTGATCTGAGTAAGGTTTTCGCAGGTACTCATTACACATATTACTGCTTTTCTAATGGCGAGCATATGTACCGTCACAAATTAACATTAGCTCGTCATCAGAATTAAATAACATTTTAGAGATATCAGCTGTGTGAAAATCTATTAAGTTACGTCTAGAGATAGCATTTAATCCAAATCGTGAGGGTAAAGCATCTTTTTCAAAGGAGTTCATGATAGATGCGGAATACTCTGAACCAAATTGCTCTCGTTCTAATTGTAAAATTGCAGCAACCATTTTGTTAGAGTTACTTGATCTAAATTTAAATAAAAACACCACAAGAGCTTGCATTACATCACGGGTCTTATTGTTTCTTATTGACGTTAGCATTTCGTGCAATTCGATAATGTTTTCCCATGTCAAACCCGTGAAAAGTTGTATTTTTTCTTTAGATAAAGAAAAGTCTCCAACTTTGTCGAGAATCGTGGTGTTATATTCAATACACAAACCTTCAAGTAATTCCTATAGCTCTGAATCTTTCATTTTTACGAAATTCGAATATACTCGGAAAAGACTTCATTCTTCGTAAAAAGCCGATAGTGAGAAAGATTAAGAATATAAGGTATTAGTCTAATGTAAATTGTTCGAATGATGTTTATTTATTGAGTTATAAGCTAAAAATTATGTTGGCCCCCAATCCCACAGAATGACATACAAATTAGGGGCCAAAAATTAATTTTTATTTTTTTAAACTGTGAAGTATCCTTTTGATCTTAACCCAAAAAATATATGTTATTACTCTGGATATGAGAATATTACAGAAAAAAACTGGCGGTGTTGCAACAAAAAAATCATTAAAATAAAATTATTACAAAATTAAAATAATTTTTTTTCACCCCCTTCTCCTGAAAGGAATGGGGTGCCAATTTTTTTTTTTAACTGCCTTAATACCTTCTACAATATATATTTGAACCATCAAAATCGGCTGAGCCAATTTTGAGAAAATTGATTTTTTAATTTTTCAAAATTTGTTTATAACTTTTATAAAAATTTTTTTTTTAACTTGGCACTTGGGTTTAATTAGTTTTATAATGAAAGAAACTCCCCTAAATATGAATCAAATACACGCGGTGGCAGTTTAACCATGCTTATCCGGCTACGGTCTTTCTTCATCAGGATAATCTTATTCGTGCTCAATTGCGCCTTCTTGGTCGTATTTTGATTGATTTAAAGAAAATGGAAAAAAATGTAGTTGATCTAAAATCTGCTTTCCATGCTACTTTATTCGAGCAGGTTCTTTCTGCTGTAATTACAACTGCTGAATTTGATGATGAAACTCAAACGCACAGGAAACTGTATAATGCCTCAGCGATTGGAACTCCATTAAGAAAATGCGGTGAAATTCTAAAAGTTGAATACATAATATCAAACGAAAGAACGAAGAAAGAAAGTGTGCACGACTTTATGGTAGTTTTTAATGCGCAATTTGGAATTTACGTTAAGAGAAACGTATCAGAAACGATGAAAAACACAGAAAGAACAAAGCACGTAGAACTTCCTTTCACGAACGACATTCAACTGCTAACATCTTTTATAATCCAGGAAGGAGACTCTGCTTATTCTGCATTAAAAGATCAATTCTCTTTCAATTCGTGGTCACATTTGTGAGAAATGCTACTGCTTCACATAATAGTATATAATAGCAGACGAAGAGGAGAAATGCAATTCATCCAGATGCCGGATTTTGAAAATCCGTCGATGCTAACGAACACTAATGAATTATATCAAGATTTATCTCCGGAACAAAAAGAAACTTTCGTTAATTTCGTTAGGTTACTAATTAGGGGAAAATTAAATCGCTCAGTGCCAGTTCTTGTCGACAAAAAAACTATGGATGCAATGTTATTATTAAAAGCTTATCGTGCAGAAGCTTGTATCACAGATAAGAATCCTTATTTCTTTGCATTGCCTTGCAAGGATGAGAACGCTGAAGATGCATGCAAGCTGATAGGAGAAACTGCCCAGGATTGTGGTGCCAAAAACCCAAACACTTTAAGAGTCACTGAACTGCGAAAATAATTGGCGACAAATTGCGCAACAATGATTTGAACGAAGGTGGATGTTGGGAATTTGTCTAACTTTATGGATCATTACAAAGATATTCATAAAAGTATCTATCGCCAGCCAACTGTTGCAGTTGACATTATTAGAATGTCTGGTCTTTTAGATGAAGCATATCCTAGTTTTTTGACCCACAATGAAAATAATGTTCCTGCTGAATCGACTGTCAACAACGTCGAAATATCAGCATCAAATGAAGATAGTTTCACAAGCGAAGGTACGAAGATATAATTTTTTACTGATGTATTCTTCTTACTATAAAATCAAATATTGTTTCTTTGATAATTTTTAAATAATAAATTACAACAGTCAGGCTTCAAATTATTAAGCTTTTTTTAGATATCTGTTTTTTTTTTTTTGAAAAGCCAACTTTCGATCCATCCAGATTAAACTTGAGCCGTACGCGCGATGTATCGTCAATTCGTAGAACCAGTAGAGATTATAATGGTTTCGAAAATGATATGGCAATAAAAATCGATCGCATCGTCAGTTCTTGAAAAATTTCTTTTCCAAAAACTGAGCGGAACCCCGAACATTTCCTTATAATCCTGAAAGTTTATTTAAGTATCAGCGGAATACACAAGGACTTGTTCGTTCCGTGTCTATAAAAGATTTTCGAGGGACCATACCGGTTATGGTACTTAGTTAACAAAAACTCTTGGCGTACGTGGAGGGATTTCTCGCGCGCTTTCCGTTATGAATGGGGCGTAAAGAAGGATGACGCTGATCTTCTCCTCGAAGTTCATGAATTGAAATAAGAGAAGAATGAATCTCTTGCGAAGTTCGCGTGTAGAGCTCAACTAATTTTTGAACGTCTGCAGTACCCACCGGAGTTTAGAGGATAACTAAAACAGATCCTTACGAAATTCAATTCGCGACTGACTTTTCGCTGACTGACTATCAGAGATGTGTCGAGTCTCAAAAGGCGCGACCGAGGTTCGATCGAGCAGATTTAAATTATGTACAGGGACAGTTCAATGCGGTTGAAGAATTCGACAATTATTTGACTCGAGATGAGTTAGAAGCTAGCGATAAGTGTTCTGGCGACGAAGAAGCTGCAGATTTCGACGCTTTCAGCTGAAAGTGACAGCGAACTCTAACGAAAAGTTCGGAGCTCAGAATTCTAAGTCAATGACTCGTCAAAGACTTGATCGAAATTTTAGCAGATTTCAAGGTAGATCAAACGGTGCAGATACTAGTAAAGCCGTTACTGCTACCACGGTTACAGTCAACTAAGAATCGAGGGTTCAAAAACCCCCTTTGATCGATCTAAAATATTCTGCTTCAATTGTGGAAAATTGAGTCATTCGATACATTATTATATGTCGGAATCGCAAATGGTTTGTTGCCTTTGTCACGATTATAATACAGATTGCCCTAAACGCCAAGGAAACGCCAAAAGCCCTCAGTAATTCCATCTCAAACTACTGAAATTAAGGGCACAAATGAAGAAAAACAAAGTTCTTCCCCGTTCAAGGAGGTTAGCATTTCACAGCAAAAGATAAGAATTGACCAGTTGAAGAATTTAGATGGCAACGACGATAATCTGATTAAGGAAGGGTTTAGTAATCCTAACCCATTGGAACTGCGCTTGTTGGACGAGATTTCCAGCGACTCGGAGGATATCGATTACGAAGTGGAGCACGTTTTACATAAAGAACAGGAAGGAGTGTTTGAGGACTCTGTTGCCTCACGTCTAAACGTCGTTCAACAATTAGTACAGAGGAGAATATATCGTCCTGGTAATGGAATTCGTGAACCTAAACGGTCTGTAAAACTGACAGTCGAAATTAATATTTTCGGCGAAAATATACGTGGCATAATCGACAGCGGGAGCCGAAGATTGTTCCTCAGCGAGTCCACTTTTGAGCGAGTCAAAAAGTTCCAAATTCAGGAGTTGACGGCTGATTTGACATTTCGTACAGGAGTTCGACGTCTCAGCGACTTATGGAAATCTTAAAGAAGCGTTTTGGGGATTTTATTATAGAGCGAGGATTGCCTAATAAATGGAATGATCAAGATTTCACTTATTTGGATGATTGGATTATAGTTAGTCAGAATTTAGACGAGCATATTTCCATGTTGTCTCTAGTTTCGAACTGTTTAGAGGCTAAATTGGTCATAAGTCGAGAGAAGAGTAGCTTCGCTTGTAAGGAAGTTAAATATCTCGGGTATATTGTCGACGAATTTGGTATGAGACTAAATCCTGAGAAAATACAGCCGATAATAGATTTTCCTGTACCAAAGGATCGGACTCAATTACGACAGTTCAATGGACTTGTAAATTTGGCATTTGAAAAATGCCAAAAAGTCCCAGGTCCGTTGAATAAGTTGACAAGTCCGAAAGTTCCTTGGAGATGGACTGAAGTCGAACAAAAATCGTTTGATGAAGTCAAGAAGGCTCTAATCGATTCTCCTCGATTGTATGTTCCAATTCCTGGACAGCCTTTCATCTAATATACCGATGCTAGCGATTTTGGATTGGGTGCAATTTCAGTTCAATTGGATCCGGAAACAGAAGTAGAAAATTTGATTGAAGTCTTAAGTCGACGAGTAAGAGGTGCAGAGTTGCATTATACCACTATGGAAAAGGAGTGTCTTGCTGTGGTTTGGTTCGTTGAGAAACTAAGGTGTTATTTGGAAGTTGTTACCGATCATCAAGCATTGCGGTGGCTCCATGGATTGAAGAACTTCATAGGTCGCCTTGCTAGATGGGCAATTTATCTTTACCAGAACGGCATCACAGTCGAACATCGGAGGGGAACCACCAAAGAGGCCCCTGATGCACTCTCTCGCATGTTTAGTGTTGACGTGGATCCTGATGGATAGGAAAAAGTCATCGAAGAAGCCATCCAAGAGCGAATTAATTTGAACACAATTTGCGACCAGAATTGGTACCAGACCAAACTTGGTTTTGTCAAAAATAACCCGGAGAGATTTTCAGAATGGAAGATTGAGACCGATGAGTTATTTTATTATCGACCTGACTATGAAAAAGCTCTGATCGACGATGAGCATCCTTAGAGCCCTTTTGTTGGCTAGAGGCGTCAAATATATCACAACTCCGTTAAGACATCCTCAAAGCAATCCGGTCGAGCGTGTTAATCGAACCATAAAGCCGATGATTTCCGCCTTCATAAGAAAGAGTCATAGGGAATGGGAAGAAAACTTGTCTAAGATCCAGTTATCTTATAACACCGTTCCACATTCATACAGTAGAATATCGCCTTTCTTTTTGAACTATGGACGTGAAGCGGTAATAAAGCATGTAACAAAGTTTCCTGAAGAGGTTGATGATTCGACGATTAAAGAATGGGTTGACGAATGGATGCAGCGATTCGAGGATGCTCTACAGGAGTTGGGTATTCCACTTGGCGAATCCCAAAGGTCAAGTGCAATCCTTATATATGGCCGATTGCAGAATTGTCAGTCAGGCTCTACT
Source organism: Synergus magnus (assembly GCA_032275165.1). Taxonomy (NCBI): domain Eukaryota; kingdom Metazoa; phylum Arthropoda; class Insecta; order Hymenoptera; family Cynipidae; genus Synergus; species Synergus magnus. Next base: position 1,457,232 of record JAUESH010000024.1, on the reverse strand, counting down.
CAATGATCTGTTTATGAAGAGAGCCCAGATTCTGGTCACTAGAATGGAGGCCAAGAAAGTCAACAAGGGAACCCAAACGTTCGTCACCTACGTCGGAAAGCAGCATGTCGCTGGTTGCGTCAACTGCCGTTCCGGGGGTTCCAGGGTTCTGCAGAGTGTGTGGTGCCGAGGGCTTCGGCATCAAGGATTGCATCTACCCTCACGGTATTGAGCATGAACAAGCTCTCGAGAGATGCCCGGGTTGCTCGCGGGACTTGACACTGTATTGTCCAGAGTGTCCGGATTGTAACATTCGTTACAAAGGATTAGTCGATTGGCTTCGACTCAACTATGCCACCATCGGCGAGGGCGAGCAGGAGCTTAAGTGGAAGGTGAAGGCTCGATTCACCGATGCTGAAGACTATCCGATTAGCAAGGATCACAGTCTCCATTCTTTCTAAAATAGAAGAATAGAGGACTTTTTTTTTTCAAAAATAGAGGAATTTTTTCAAAAAATAGAGGACTTTCGGAAGACATTTTTTTGAAATGAAGGTTAAGATAAATGAAAGAATCAAGGTTAATAAAAATGTTATTAGTGTTCGAATGAACAAATATACATATTTTTAAAGAAATTAGAACGAAGTCAGTGGGAAACAAGATATCTTCGAACGGAAGTATGTACATGACCATTTACTTTACAAACTGATAAGCCTACATGAGTAGTCAGTAGAAAATGAGATATCTTTGAATAAATGTCTTACTATATACGTTAAAAATTAATGAAACCATATAAACTCTTTAAATGACAATGTGCTTAATAAGTTACAAATTAAACAATCGTAAAGCACAGTCTTCTAGCAGTCTTTTTATACTTATAGGAATGGGATTCATATTTGAATTCGATACGCGGTTGATATAAGCAGTGCCTTCTAAAGGCAATGATTCAACTACATCCTTGGGAAACTGCGTGCCAGTCATTCGCTCATGAATACCTTTACCGTTCGAATTGTTTATTGAAGAGTTCGCAATTTCTTTCAATAAACCTAGGGTTCTTAAGCCTTTTTTATTGAGTTCACACATCCTATATACCTGCGGTTCTAACAATCTCAATTTTAATTGTCTTATTTAATCAGCATCATTTGTAGATAAACAGTTTACAGCCATTTCATTAAATATGAAAGTTTTAGAGTTTACAACATACAATAGAAAACATATTATTAATAGAAATAAAGTCTAACGAGCCTTTTCTAAATTTTAATAGCGCATTACGGCTTCATAGTTTATTAAAATAGTATCACATTGAATACTTAAGAAAATATTGTTACTGTAAATTACCAAATAATGGTATATTCTTTTATTCAAAAAAAAAAAATATATATTCTCCTCTAGAGCACAAGGTTTTAAATACCTTGTTAAACTTTTATTTTCTTTGCTATTGTTTGTAACATTTCAGTAGTTCTCCTTCTGATATTTTGTTGTAACCTATCTACCTTCTGTCGTCTTTCTTTTTCCTTATCCCGAAGTTTTTGTAGTCTATGAATTACTTATTTTACTACTATATCTTTGGCATTTCTTTTCACAACCAAATTCAACTCTTCTTGCATAGATTCGGCATCAAGTGTGGCATTTTTGAATTCCTTTTCTGCTGATTTTAAATCACTCTCTAATTTCTTGATTCTGTTTTGTTCTTTCTCTACACTTTCTAATAGTGCTTTTTCTTTGGCTTGAACTTCTGTTTCAGCAGATTTTCTTCTCAGCCTGTTCCTTGACAATTCGCTTTTTGTTATGCAAGTAAAGCTGGTATGACGAATGAGCTTTCTGTACCAGTCTAACAAATTCTTATCATATTCTTTTAAGCCGTCAGCAATTGCAAGTTTTGCATTTAAAGTTCTTTCCGACATTCTATTTTTGTCTTCAGTTAGAAGCCTTCCTGATTGTGAAAAACCTCTTTCTACATCAGCGTTTCCATGTGTCAGAGCAAGGGCATTTTGGACGACTCGCTTTATCTCTTGATACCTTACACCCGGATTTGAACGATTTTGAAGGCTAAATATGAGGCCGCAATAAGAATCAATTCTTTCATCCTTGTTCAGGTTAAATTGCACATTTTCGTCCACTTGTAGCAACCTCCATTCGCACTCTCATTTATTGGTGTCAATACAAGAGAGCTACTAACTGTTCAATTTTTGTTATGTAAGATACACTTTCAGTTTTCTTAATATTTTCGGGCGAAAGATATTGAAAATATTTCCCGTGTTGAATATTAAATATTTTGTACCTATTCATTTCCAGGAGCAGCGGAATAAATTTTGCACTTAATTTCTGTTTCATTTGAGGGTTCGAAAAACGTCGGTTTTCGCAAGCTCAGACAATTAATGGTACGAGAGGTTTCCATTCTTTCGAACCCTTAAATGAAACAGAAATTAACTCAAAACAAAAAATCAAAATCAACAATTTTTTGGCACTTTTTTACCTCAAATTTTGAATTTTTTTTTCCAAATTTTACAGAAGAAAAGGGTACTAGATTCTACATAACACCTATAAATTTGATTAAAATCGGTTTAAAAATGTCTGAGATATAGTATTTTCAAAAAAATGCATAAAAAATATTCAGTGAGGTAATTCCTACAATTTTGAAATTTTTTCAAAAATATTTTAGCACAATATCTTACCTACTTAACACTATTATTTCCCCTAGTTTAAAGAAAATCGCTCTTATGGCTAACAACTCTGATATTCCTGACCTGGAATCTCTCCAAGTTAAATTCAGTTGTGAAGATCTTGGATGCATAAACTATTAACATTAAAGTGCTCTTTAAACGCGCATCTTTAAATACTTTATTATATCAATATAATTCTGCTTTTCAAGAGTGGAAGATTCATTCTTTGGAATGTACGTCAAAAAATAATTTTCTAACGCTGATAACTGCTCAACTACCCTTTCAGCTGCTGGGCCTATAGTTAACCACCTTGTGCTTATGTTTAATGAACTTGTGCTGAGGCACTCTTAGATCATTTTGAATCTTCTCAAATATTTCACATCTCACGTCCCTGTGGTGAAAGTAATAGTAGACTTTCACTATGAAATCGGAAACATCTAAGGAAAGGCAGTTGCAACCTTTTACAAAAGAATTATGCACAATATGCAGCTCACATGTACCTATATCAAACAGGGGTTTAGCTTTCAACGTTTTAAACTTTTCTTGGAACAAAGTCATGACGGTTTAGTTCACATTTGGTCCATCACATCCTAGAGCTAAAACCTTTTTTAAGGGTAAACCGTTAGAATCAAGTGACTTTTCCAAATGCGAAAATGAAATTGAACCAGTTGCTGATCCCAAAAAGTAAGTCGCTAAATGCCGACATACAATAATGTTCTCGTTTTGTGACCAATATCTTATTCTAATTTGCATCTCCTTAGTTTTCACATTGCTTGTATCATCAAAAAGCAAGCAAGTCAACACGTCAACTCTGTCGATATCTTTAATCATTTGTAGGTGAAAATATGGTCCTAAAGCTTCTGTGATGAGATATTGAGCTTTACTTGGAGACAATGAAAAATTATCTGGTACAAAACCTGGAAACATGACTTGAAATAATTCTTTTTTCCCTGCACATGACGCGATGGAACTGCAGCTTATAACCGTTTTCATACACAAATACAGTTCCGCTCTTGTTGAAGATTCTTTTAGATTAAATAATGCAACATTACTGTTCAAGCGATTCGAATTATTAAGGGGTCATTCTAGTATACGCGCTTGAAGAAAAAGGCTATTTATATGAATTTTTCTAGAAGTTACTATTACAGACATTGATATAAAACTTTTTGGGCTAATGAATGCACTCATAAAATACAAAATAAAATGTGTTTTTATTTATTTTATTCTCTTTTTAAAAATAAAAATGATAGGTAAACGTTCCTCCTCAAAAAGTATGTACATGTGCGCTGTTGATACAAGCTCGAAGACGGACCATCTGAAAAAAAAATTCCAAATATTTTTAGATTCAGTATGACACTGGCTCTCGTGCAAACCATGATTTTTAATACATATGCATAGTAGTATAGCTATGACAGTACGGCGCGACTTACCGACCGAGCAAGGTTCTGTTCCGTGCTAAATTAACCTCGGTCAATATAACCCTCGGTCAGTAATGCAGATTTCTGCCATGGGTTTATTAATTAATTTTTAATTGATGGGAATTCCTTTACTTTATAGAAAATTAAAAAATTTTTTTCACATTTAAATATATATATATATATATATATATAATATTTTATGCAAGATTGATTTCTTTATTTTTTATTTAAATTGCCCGCCATTTTTGTTTCAATTAGGTATTTCACGTAACATAATAATCCAAAAAACAGTTCTTCACATTCACGTGCAATCCCTCCAAATAATAATTTTTTGACATTGTTTTGCACTTTTAATGTTTAATTATACATGTATCACATTTGTTTATACACCAGTATACGACCATCTTGGATTATTACGTCACAACGTGAAATACGTAATAAAACAATAGCGCCGCCCTAACGATTAAAAAACCCTAGCCACGTTATCCCTCACTCATTGTCACTATTGGAGCTTTCGCGCGTCGGTTTTTTTGTGGTGTCAACATTTTTTCCTATTTTTGTGAATTCCATCAGGAAAAAACGATGGATAAGAAAGTCGAGATGGATTCCGATGTAAGTATTCATCATTTTATCCTAAATTTATTATTATTTAAATTAGTTAAACTGACATTTGCGATAGGGGTGACAAGTATAACCTCTACCGCAAGTGCCACGTGCATGGCGTTCTTTTCTTCTCTTTTTAAATAATAATATCCTTAAAAAAAAAGATTGTGAATTAAATTACTTTTTTATTTCTTTCAGAAATTGAAAACGATGGAGCAGGCTTTGACCAAATTCCGGGCTCAGCGAGCGTTAGAATAATAATATAATAATAATATTAGTAATAAGAATAAAAAGAAAGAAATAATAGTAATAATGATGAAGGGAGAGAAAATATGTTGCTTCGTTTTATTTGATAATTTAAGAGGGCAAAAAAATATTGTAAAAACTTGTAAAAGTATACAACAATGAAGACAATAAATATTCTATTCTAGTAATAATGATAATAATGATAATGATAATAATCATAATAATAATAATATAATAGTAATAAAAAGAATAAGAAAATAATAATATAATAATAATAATAGTAATAAGAATAACAAGAAAGAAATAATGGTAATAATGATGAAGAGAGAGAAAATATGTTGCTTCGTTTTATTTGATAATTTAAGAGGGCAAAAAAATATTTTAAAAACTTGTAAAAGTATACAACAATGAAGAAAATAAATATTCTATTCTAGTAATAATGATAATAATGATAATAATAATAAACATAATAATAATAATAATAAATAGAATAAAATAAAATAAAATATGATATAAATAAAATAAAAATAGAATAAAACTTTTAACAGCAATATCCGCTCTGTAGGGATCCCAGAGCTTCAAGTGCTGCAAAAATTCTGGAACCCAACTTATTTCATATTTCTGTTAGGCGCCAGGTATCATAAGATACCACTCGAATCATAACCTGAAATTAAAAACCTAAAAGCAAACCCGAAATCTTATAGTTTTATTCCCAACTAACGTTTTGGAGAGGGATTTCGTGGGGGCGTAGAAATAAATCAAGTGTCTTACACAAAATGTAAAATTAAGAAAAGTAGATGAATTTATTACATAAAGTTATGATTTGAAGATATTTACACTATTGGAATTTATGAATGATATGAGAAAAAGAATGAAACAAAAATAACAAAATGCTTAGTTTGTAACAAGGTACAAAGTTCTCATAATAAATGAGTAATTTCCACAAAGGTACTTAACCTTGCAGCTAAATATAGATTCGAGAACAAATGTACCGATTACGTCATCACTGTGGAACTTTGAGTTTAACTCACAATTGGAATTTTACAATTTCACATAATTACTCTAAAACTCAAAGAACACTCCAAAACTCTAATAATTGACTTTACACAATTTGCATTTAACTTTACGAGAACTTTAGACTTTACCAAGAATTATCTGCCACGCGAAATTGTACTTCATGGTACGACGCCATTACATAGGCGTTGGCGAGATAACAGATTATTCATAAAACTTGACAAAATTAATAAAAGAGCTTCACTAAAATACTTTACATAAGGGAGATCAGTACCAAACGCCTACCTTGTTACTCTGTAAAGCCGTAGACTCCCGCTATTCAACAAAGAACGCTTCCAACGGCTCAGAATATTGCCTAGCAAAATTGGGTAGATCACTCCCAAGCGAAAACTCAAACAAACGTATTCTCGAGCGGCCAGCACAGAACTGGGTATCCTTCGTCTTTCTGTCTGAGCACGCCGATCGTCGAATCACGTGACTGGCAGTCCGTGAGGTGCAGCCATCCATGGAACCGTTGCGTGCTCCGCAACTAAAGTATGAGCAAGATGGCTGCTCCCTATGTTCTGACAGCTCAGAGGCATATATGTATATAATGCAAGCTTTGCATATGGGAACATAGCCCACTTATTATATTGGAGGATGGTAAAAGTTTGCGTAGATGGACGATCGACAGGGCTCAGGCAGGGTAGCAAGAATATATAATACCCTGAAGCGAATCCAAGCTTTCAGAGTAACAAGTAGGCGTAACCTAGAAATTTGAATCAACGAGCAGAAAGAATTTGAAGAACATGAAATTGCTTAACTCTAAGTCAAATCGAATAAGTTACTAATTATTAGTCCTGAATAATCCTCGACCTACTCATCCATCTATACTCTCTCTCATTCCTTAATACTAATCTGAGTTCCTGCTGGCCGTTTTATTATTCGCGCGATTAAATCAATCTGGGAGAAGGATCATTAACCTGATGCAAGTCACCACGTTACAAACTTAATGATTCATTAATTTTTTATAGATTCCGAATGAAACGGAATACGATCCAGCGAGGCCGGAGATCTTGAGCACGCTAACACCAGCAGCAGCAGCATTCATCATTTGTGCGCAGGTGCAGACGGCCCAAATTCAAGCTCAGTTCATCAATCCTCCTCCTCAGTTCATTAATCCTCCTACTCCTCACTATCATGAACAATTTCGGTATCCCTTTAATCTTTCAGTCATACCTCCTTCAACATTTTCCAATCATTTATCCTCAATTCACACCTTCATTCATGCCAACACCTTTCACACATTCATTCACTCCTCAACACTTTATGCCCTATCCCGTTTTGATTCCAATCCAATCTTCTTTTCCATCCTTTCAAGTTCTTCCTTCTATGTCTCCAGTTGAGCTAGCTCTCCTAACCAACCCTCCATCTCTATCATCAACTCCAGCAATCATCCCTAAACCACCATCATCTTCATCTCCAGTCATCACTCAACCTCTTCTGGAAGAGAAGGTTGATCTTCATCTTCTATTAATGGAAGATGATACAAAGCTTGAACCTTCTCTGGAAGAGAAGGTTGATCTACATCTTACATTAATGGAAGATGATGCAAAGCCTGAACCTTCTCTGGAAGAGAAGCTTGATCTTCATCTTCCATTAATGGAAGATGATGCAAAGCCTGAACCTTCTCTGGAAGAGAAGGTTGAATTTCATCTTCCATTAAAGGAAGATGATGCAAAGCCTGAACCTTTGAAGGTTTAGTTATGGCTGAGTGATGATGATGATGATCAAAATCCGCCATCATCTACTTCCATTGCTCCACTCTCTACTTCCATTCCTTTGCCATCGTCTACTTCCGTTGCTCTACCATCCTCTACTTCCGTTCTTCTAACATCCTCTACAACAATTAATTCAAATAAAAGGGCCATTTTAATCAGTCCTTCAAAAATGGATCCTTGCGAAAGGAAAAGGACGAAGCCAAGTCTGACAACGTCTATATTTTCTCGTCGGGAATCTAATCAGTCCTCCAGTGTCACGCAGGAGGAGGATGTAGCTGAAATGGAGGCGAAACGAAAGCGTATTGTTGAGAAGCTCTCAACAAAAAATAGTTTTTTAAGTTTTTTTTTTCATTTTTTTTCATTCATTCATTCACTTTTGTGCATTGTGTGTTCATTCTCTCTCTCCTTTTTGTATATGGCCGAATTCATTTCAAATCATACAGGCTGAACACGTTCAAGTCACAGAATCGGCTGCAGATGAAATATGTTGTTTTTCAAAGGCTTTTAGACGACACGTATTTCGCTGATTTGATAGAAAATTTTTTTTGAAAAAGTTATGAGTATTTGAACTTTTAAAACTCGTAACACAATTTACGAAAAAATGTTCTAATTTTTGCTTTGAAGTGCTGTAGTTTCTAAACTAATATAGATATTATACTTTTTCTTTCTGATTCTAATAGTTCTTTCCATTCTCTTTCGAAATTTACAACAAAATTTGGAAAATTTTTAAAACTGACAAAATGGCGGCGGTTTTTCTGAAAATTTAAAACTTAATTTTCTCAAAAAGGCCAGCGTTTTTTTTTCTTGATTTTTTTCTAGGTAGGTACTATTATGGTGAATATATCTCATGAGAGTTTATCTTGTGCCCGCGCCTTGGAGAGGAGAAAACATTTTTTTTGTTATTGAAAAATGA